>CM032229.1:93400000-93550000 GCA_019009955.1 Riptortus pedestris | reverse complement strand
GTTTCGATTTCCATGTGGGCAAGCCATCCTAGCTAGTAAAGGGTGGTAACCTACAGATAACCCGTTCTAATTAGCAATTGTAGCATAAAGTGGACGCTATTAAATATACTTGAAGCTCTCACTTGGTAAACCTAGGGTCGTGAGTTCGTATTCTCGTCTGAGAAATAGGAATTTATTTAGTGACCAACTCATCAAATAAAATCATTAGTCCCATCATTGGCTAGAAAATGGTAGTAACCTGTAGATAACCCGTCCTAATTAGCGTTTGTAGCATAAAGTGAGCGTTAATAAATACCTATAACAATAAATTAATAGGGGTAAAATCAAGGTGTGTTTATTTTTCGGCAAATATACTATGCAACAAAAGATTTTTATTCTGTTAATTTTCGTCATAAACATGATTATCTATTAACAGAGACAACACAAATATTCTGCTACTATTAATAGGAAATAAATGTATAAAACTTAACTTGAAATAATTTATAATTAGGATAAACATTTTCTTTACTGGACTAGATCACATTTTTAAAGATTGACCTGTTGTGTTTGGGGGAGGGGATCATCAAGTACTATGACTTCGAAATGATAATTATGTCTGTCACAATTAGTATTTTTTGGAGATATTTTTTAAAGTAGTGATTATATGTTGTGATTTCTGGTAATAATTCAAAATGCATTCTTCAAATGATAGACCCACGCTCACACATATACTTAAAAAACACACACACACGCACACACGAATATCAAATCAGAATTCTACACCAAATCACCATTTATATTTCACTTATAACAAATAGTTACTGGTCCTTTAGCGTCAACGATTGCCAAATCCGTGTCTCGGATTACACAAAGCAAACTCAAAACTTCCAAAGTAGTTATGAAAACAAACATGCCAAGCATATGAATTTAATAAAGAGGAAAGAATTCTCAAAACAAAGGAGGGGAATACTTTAGGATATTTATTTAGAGAAATATGCTACTAGGATATTATTAGATGGGAATCCTGCATTTTATCATTTATATTCTTTAGCACGACAAATGTTAATTGTACTTAAGATTGTTATCAATATTTCTTGTAAAAAGTTTAAATGGAAAGGCATGTTTCTGGGACCAAGATGATGTCTTTGCGATATTTCTGGCATTTCGTGCAGACGACCCACGCCTCTACCTATCACGCGTTAACCACGGGTGTTTATGCGCTAACGGGACTTTTGGATATACCATTATCCTTATTGCAAAATATATGTTTTTTTTAATTAGTAGATCTTAGTGCATAACCCTTCAAAATCGTATAAGAAACGGGGTTTCAAGAAGGAACGAAATTACAAAATTGCAAAGTTCTCCTTTCCCATGGCAGATTAAGGAATTCTATGCACAGTCTTTGTTTATCATAAAAGCAATACAAGTATGTTCTCTACGGTGTTTTGATACTATAAATAAGAACGGACATATTTATGATTTAGTTTTGACCCCTCTTACTACCAAAATAAACTTTATATTATAACTCTTCCTGTAAACATTTTAAATATCCTTTTTTGAGCACAAAAATACAGATCTGGCATTATTTTTAACAAGTTTCCTTCAAATATTAAAACAAGAGTAAAATGCAATAGGTTATTCGTGGAGGACACGTTTGCTGCTAGGGTTGATTTGAAAGATAATCTCATAAATAAATATTAATTTTGTTAGTGATATTTATCTGTCCTATAATTTTTTTTTCTAATTATTATTTATTAACGTCCACTTTTTGCAACTAGGGCTAATTGGAAAAAAAAATTATAAGTTTTCGAAATATAAGGCTCTTAGGTAAAATGAAAGCGATCTTGGTAACAAAATATTAAATACATTCTAGTATTTTTCCTATTATAAAGTTAGATCATTCTATGGAAATTATTCTATGTTAGCCCAAGGTTAGACACGCCTCTTGAGAGGGCGAATGAAATCTCTTGTTTAAGGTTGCACACACACCACGGACAAGTGTCTAAGATACATCAGCAATTTAAATTACATGTAAAGAATGAATGGTCCATTAGTTGCATCCATGTGCCAATTGTACTAGACCAACGAATCTTTAATTCATTCTAAGATTGGTTTGTTCATGGATAGATTTTATTTATTTATATCATTCCTCTCTTTGAGTTTATTAAAATAAATGCATTTAAATTTGAATGAAGCTCAGCTTTGTTATACCCTAGGTATAAAGGTCAAAGGAAGAAATTCAGTAAAAAATTTAATAAATAACAAGATTAAAACAACTTGCAATAAAATAATGAAAAATAAATACTTTTTCAAAAAATGAGTAGGCCTAATACACGAAATTCTGCATAAACTAATCTGTTTTCCCATCTGTTGATAAAACACACTTGTGATCTTATCTCACCACATATTCTCCATTTATAAGTAAGTAACAGATAAGTAGAAAGGGATGGGGTAGGGTTACTGAGGGCACACAATACAAGAAAGTACAAATAACTAGCTTAATAATTGAGTTAAGAAATAAAGCATATAGCAACCTTTGTAGACGATCAATAGTTTAAGAAGATTGGATCTATAGCATTTTTCAATTCGACTCATAATAACGGATATATTTTGCCTTTTCGAATCCCCCCTCTACCCCACCACTAGTCCAGTTACGATTTCCGCCAATGCCAATTATGAATGAAACAGTTGTTGAGTGAAACAGTTAAATATGGAATATGGTATAGAACAACTAACATTTTCGAGAAAAGAACGAAAAGTCTTAATTATAAAAGTCATAACGTATTTGCATATATCTCACAAAATTAAAGTTCATAGATAACCACATTTGGTATTTAAGCTTAGAATGAAGTGCTTCGTGGGTTAACTGCTCATTTTTAATATGGCATGAGTAGGAGTTTTCTAAAAGCTGAAATCTAAAATATCCAAATGTCTTAGTTAATATTCATGAAAGAGATAGTATGTATATAACATTTATAGGTAATTACATTTGCAATAAGATTGTATCTATACAATTCCTCTAACCGATGAAGATTTTTTTTAAATTTTCGAAATTCCCTCTTCTACCCTCTCCCTCTCCCAGTTCGATTTTAGGCGATGACAAACTTGATTATTTTTCCATGAAACGTTTAAATATTGAGTTTAGTAAAGATTAACCAAAATTGTCGACCGCTAAAGCGTTTTTAGAGTAAGTAATTTTCTGAAATATACTAGATAAGAAATTAAATTTTTCGAAACTCGCGGCATGAGTAGAGCATCATAAGGCAATTTCACTTATATGAAATCTGGTAATAGATGTAGGTTCGATTCCTCCAAGGGAGGACTTAAATTCACGTATTCTCTACCAGAGCTCCCTAGTCACGCAGTGCTTGCGGTTACCAAGATTCTAACGAGTATATACAATAGCTCGTCGCGTTGACGTTATGACTCTCTTAGATTCCGCCCGCTAGCAGACTGACACAGAATGAACTATTCAATGACCTCCCGGAGTCCGTCAGTGTACTGGAGACAACTCAATTAGGTCCTCCTTGGTTAATAGGGGTTGTAGGTCGAGTTTATCACTCAATACTTGAAAACTCTTATCACGAATCCCTTGAGTCTCACTCGTGTTTGACTGAAGATCCTGAATGGTCTATAACACCAACCAAAAATACTTGAATGCTCACCCGTCGTGAGGATGCCATAAATTTCGAGAGTTTACGTCAAAAATGATTTTTTTAAATTGGGTTACCAAATTAAAATTGAACACGTCGTTTTCCAGCTGGTCGAGCAGTGTTTAGGAATTCGATATTGTCCTTTTCATATAGTTTGGAGAATATTTGAATAGCTTGTTTGTGGACCTTTGCTTTCATTGACGTCTTACCATACTCTATTCTTAACTCTATCTTATTAGAAAATTTGTTAAAACCAATTTACCCATAGTCTACTTTTGTGGCGTATACTTCTGAGTAAGCAGTGTGCAGATAAAAAATTCCCATACACAACTACATGTCAGGGAAATCAACATAAAAAGTGTGCTCAACTTAGGACGCAGGATTAATGGTGTTTGAACGATGTAACCTTCAGATGATTGGTGATTAGATAGCTGTCGGGCAAGTTCTTGTAAGGCAGCTGTCAATGACCGTTTAGTTTGCTCCTATTAAGGTTGATAACTTTGACTCTGATTAAAGAATTTCACGCGAAGTGTGCTAGAAATGAGAAGCCATGCTTAATTGACTGTTATAGTGTATCATAGAAAATATAATGCCTTTATTAGGAAGACCCACTCTGTATGCTAATTCCCTAATAGCTGTGGAAGGTGGGCATTTCATCTAGTAGTTTTTGACAAGTGAGTTTATATATGTGTGTGTATATATATATATATATATATATATATATATATATATATATATATATATATACATATAAATATCCGTTCGCCTAATTTACCTGTACAATATAAACAACATTTCTATGGATTGTCTGAAATTTTATTTAAACTGAAGATCATTTTAAAAAAAAGTGGCAACAAAATTTCTGTATTTCTCTGCGTATCTCTCCTGGTGCCCATTTGTTGCTCAAAGACTTAATAATAAATTTAATGATTACGATAAAATTTTATACTTCTGATTCAACTATCTCTGAGGTCAATATGGAAACTTGTTTATTTGGGAACTTACATTGACGTAGGAACCACGAAGAACAAGAATGCTGATCCACTGCATTGCTGTACTGCTCATGCCCAAATCCCGCATTCCGTCGGCACTCTTCTAACACCAGACACCTTTGTAAGACAAGGTCACTGGGAGTACTCGGACCTTGCCTGGCTCAACCTCGGCAACCTGGGCAACCACCCTCTTCAGCTCCGACCTGGCGAATTCGCTTTTTTCCTTTGAAATATATCCTTCAATGGTCTTGCTGCAGTGACGATGTGAATATCAATAATTGCTACACTTATCCTCCACTTCACAACTAAGTCTGGCCGAAGAACCCAATAGAGGTGACGAATAAAATCTCTTGTCAGGTACTCGCATTATTTAGCCCAACATTACAAAGCGAACCACTTCATTATGCCGGTGGATTCGACCTCTAGGTAGCAATACAATTTACTAAATCATGAGCAGCCGTTTCCAATGCTCCACAGCCAGATCGGCACATGGCAATCCTAATCTTATCCGGCTTACCCCGAGATGTCCTCACCCGGGTAGGAATAGCCCTTCCTACAATTTTACTAAAGGCCACAAAATGTCTCCCAGTTAAATCCTCTGCTCTTGAACGTGTCCATGCTGTAGAAGCTGCAACCTTACCACATTCACTCACGTCCTTGCAGTCTACACTCGCATACAATTCATTCATCCACACAGTCAATACTATCCGGAGGCACCAACCCACCACCAAAACCACGCCTCACCCGAAGCGATGTTCCTCAACTATCCAAATCATTCTGCAATTTCTGAACCCTCCTTGCTGTAAAGAATTGGACCGTGCTAGCCAAGCAATGGACCCCAGACCACCGTCAGGCCTAGATGCATGAATAAACGCATTACAAGATGTATGAGGGAGATGCACCCACTTACGAACTGAAGCCCTTACACTTAGATCCATCCGGCGGAAGTTCATCGGGATGGGTTTTCCTGCCACCAACACTTGAAACCACCGGGGCAAAACGTAGGTCCTCAGAGCTTGTAACTTCTGCTGCGGTTTCAACGGGGCCCAGTCATGATTAGACAATACAGTCCTCCAATCAGGTACCAATGCCTCCACAGTATGAGGGGAGAAAGGAACGCCAAGCTAGACCCAAACATCATCGCTAAGGGCACAAACAAGATGTTTCGAGATCCTCAGTTCAGACGCCGGACACACCTTGACGATCCTCCGTAGCCCCAAGGATCTAAGCTCTAGCCCGACACACTAATCTGGATTTATCATAAGGAACTTCTCTGGATTTAGTAGTGGGAACGTTGGCATCAGACGTACATTCGGCAATGTATGCGTTGTTTTAAAAGTTAAGTTAAAAAAATGTTATGAACAAATGTTTTACAAGTAAGGAACTGTTCTTTTGACATTATTGTTCTATAAAACGTAAGTAGAAGTGATGACTTGGGTTAATTCGTGTAAGGTTTATACATTAGATTTGCCAGAACAAACCCATTAGGTTTATTATGTAATCAGGTAAATAAATTTATATTCAATATAATATAATGATATTCACTACTAAAGTGGCTTCAACTTAAAATAACAGGATTACTCTAAATACCAAGATATTCATTTCATGAAATGACTATGATCTCCTGGTTTTAATGAAATTGCAAGGGATAATGAAAGGAAACATATGTAAAACCTCGCATGAAAGCATTACCATTCCTGGCTTCGGAACGACATACTGGTACTTGCTCTCAGGCTATAGTGTATCTTTATAGCAGTTAGAACATCATTAGCAGCTCTAATGCAGTCATGCATTTACATAAATTTACATAGAAAAGTGAATCCTGTACGATCGCATACTAATTTATATTATATTTAAATAGATTATGTAAGGCATTTAATAGGGGATATTAGTAATAAATGTAAAACCTCTTGGATGAATAAATATGAAGATAAATAATGAAGAGACAATTTATTAAGACAAAAAAACTATACGCTATTTTGACGTGCTACTAATATTCTATTAGTATACTGTTTTGAAGTAAACTAAAAATACATTGAAAAATCTTAAAATTCGTTTAGTTAAATTAGTATAATAATGGGAGTTTGTTAAGAAAAAAGTTTGTTATTGAAAAACAATTGTCTAAAATAATGATTTTTTTGATGATACTGTTTAATTCCCCTTATCACCCGTATATTTAAACCTTGGAAGTGAATTATTTTATGTAGTAACATCCTAGTCACCAATTGATTAAAAAAAGCAAGCGAGCACATACAGTAAATTATAAAATTTCTTTTTTCGATTGTATATTTTTGTTCCAAAAAATAAAAAAAAAGGAAGAAATTTTTACGGCAGGCTTCAAACTTGTGCACCCACTGGGGCAGGTGGAAATATCACCTAATGTAATAAACCAATGATTATTTCTTCATGAGTATCCACAACTAATTATTTTGAATCCCTTATTTCGCAATTTCAAGCCTACGCATGAGAATCATGTGACCAGTAGGAGTTATTCGGTATCAACCATACTTATCTGTCTGGCAAAATAATCTATATTATATGTGGCTGCCATGAACTTCAGGCTGTATTTCGTCATGTGAGATTCCTGATTTGGTCAGGCCCCCGGGGGGGGGGGCATCAATGAGAATGGAAATGGCGTAAGTGAGCTGGTCTTAATCTCACTTGGTAAACCTAGAATCGAAGGTTCGTTTCCCACCTAGGCAATAGGAATTTATTTAGAGACGAACTCATTAAATAAAATTCTTAGTCCCACCCTGACTAGAAAAGGAGGGAACAGTTAATTTTGATCTAGGTTTGTCTACAATCTGGCTTAGTTCACATTTTGTTTTTTTCGCTATCTTCTTACTGCTAACTTCTCTTACTTCTCATTCTTCCAACGCAATAAGTTTCATGGGAATTCATCAATTACTCAAACTTTATTTATTTATTTATTTGGAGCTTCGCAGCTGTGGCGATGTTGCTCCGGAAAAAAAACTGTATACAATTAAAAAATAAAATAAAAAAACGAAACGAAACAAAATCTCAAACTTTAAGATCGCATTTAATCACACTTCGCTTGTTGCCACAAATCTTTATTTCATACTTACTTTTGGCTTCATAACGTCTATTTATGACTGACTTTTAAAGAGAGTAGCATCATCTTAGAATGATATTCATCCTTCATTCATCCTGCTCAATATAGAGTTTGAAATTTTAAAAAATAAACGACAAATCCTTTTATAGAATTATATTTTTAGAATGATTGCAACATCAAAATAAAAGTGTTAGAACACGAAAACGCTCCAACAATTCTTAACTCTAAAAGAAATAAGGCTATCTCTGACTGAAACTTAAGAAAACCTCTTGACACAATGGAATTATAAATGAGATTCTGAAGGGAGATGGTGGAGGCGTGGCTGAAGAAATATGCTTCTTATTCAATACTTTATGGGGGAAGTCCCTGGACAATGGAACGACTTAAGATAATCTGTGTTCCAAAAAATAGAAATTAAAGAAACTTAGGCAACATCAAGTAAATATATATTTATCCCCGACACTTAAGAAATTATTTTCAAAATGTATTATAAAGAGTGAAATTTCAGTTGAACAAGTTATTATGGATTATCAATATAATATGTTAGGGATATAACACAATTGCCATATTACATATATAACATAGTAGACGTATATAACATAGTGGTGGATATAATAGTTGCCATTGCATCTGAGCTAGGTGAACAGGGTTTGTGAAAGAAATGATCACTAATATTATACAGTAACATTATGTGTATATTTAATCGCGTGGTCAGGTAGGGACGTTATATTTTTCTCCAGCGTTTATCACGTGTTAACTGATTCTTCTTTTGAGTAATTGTGATGATTTGAACTTTTATAGCAATCCATTGCACATTATCCACAGTTTATTTTGCATAAATTATATTCGGTATCGGTTGATTTCAATTAATCCTTTATATGGCTAATGTCTTTTCTCAATCTGTTTGGATATTTTCATGTAATTTTTCAAATATCTTTATATGACGATGTAATCTTTCTTTGGGGTTATAATCCAATGTAAAGTACATTTTTGTTTATTCATGTTTTTTATTTGCAAAATTAGCATTATTTTGGTTGTCTGAATGTTTATTTATAGGCGTCATGTGGACGCAAAACTTGGAGAGCTATAAAAATGGTTTTAATAATAATTTGAGATTTTAATTTATTTATTTTTTTTTTTTGGCCTTCCGCCATAGGTTTGTTAAGTGAAGTTAAATACGTCATATTTTCTCAATATAAATAATTCTTTTATAATTTAAGTGGCGTAATAAACAGTTAAAACCATAAATAAAGCTCTAGATTAAGTTATAAATGAATAAGAGGAGGAGAAGCCTGGGTGGAAAGTGATACACTCTCCGTCACTCCTGTTTTTGCTCGAATCGAACCTTCAGCCTAATAACACCTCCAGTAACATTTGCTTGCCAAGAAATACTAAAACTCAAAAAGTCACAAATTTCTATTCATCCAGGGATTTATATAACCACTTCTGTGAGTGTTATTTATCCCATTTTAAAAGGGTTAACTTTTATTATATTCTTTAGACAAAGCACGGATATGAGAAACAATCAGATATTAGAGAAATATTTTCCATAATATAATAATAAAGTACAAAAAAGGTAAGCACATGAAGGAGTAAATATATCATTCTAATAATGCCAATCACCACCGCTGTTGGGCACAAACCAAATAAATAAAAATTATCTCCATACGCTTCCTTTTAGGGCATTACTATTGTAGATTTTCTGTTAGTGGATTTTAATTCTGGTTTTCCATCTCGTAAAAGTTACACCAGCCTTACTCTTAACTTACGTCCAGGTTGTCCGATATACGTTGATGAGCATGATGTGCAAAACCGACCGCAAACTTCAGATCTATCAATGCCCTCAACTTTATATTTGACTTTAGTCATATCAGAGGGTAGATTCATTAGGCTCTGGAATGCTACGATGATGCTTCTGGTACTGCTTCTTCACTCATGTCTCACATTTTCAAAAATACTATCAAAATATAGAATAGACGAATTCAGGTAAACCAATTTCGTCTCTTTATTAGAGTCACGATTCAAAGCAAGCTTGTTGCTTCTGCGCTTCACCGAATTGTCAATTACCAGCTTCATATACAAATTTGCCACACATATTATCTATTATAGTTGAGGTGGAAGTCCTTCCGTATCAAGAAGATGGTCGTAGTACGTTTCCTATATACGCTACATTAGTGCAGCCCTTCCTCCCACCTATATTATTAAAAGTCCGTCACGCAGGGGCTGCGTAAACTAAGCAGATTTCCCACGTGAAGTTTTACAATAGAGAAATCCGTCTAATAACAGCTGTAGCAGGAAGGGATCTCTAAACCTATTCACGAGGGACGAATAGTTCTGGAAACGGCCACCAGAGCTCTCGGCGGAGAGTCCGGAACAAGGCGGGGTTCCGTCGACCACACACACAATACAAATGCAAATATCTCGGTTAATATTCAAGATACAGAATAAAAGTATAGAACAATATTTATAGTAAATTTAATTTACAATAAGATTGATTCTATACATTTTTTCGATCCGACGCAAAATAACGGAGATATTTTGAATTTTCAAAAATCTCCCCTCTAAACCCCCCCCCTCCCACTAGTCCGATTTCAGCCATTAACGAACTTGATCTCTCTTTTTACGTAAAACGCTTAAATATGAAGTTTGGTAACGATCAAACAAAAATTGTGGCCGCTAGAGCGTTAACAGACAAATATATATATATAAAACCCACTGACTGACGGACAAGCAACTCAGTACACTATCAACAGGCTTGAAGATGATGCCATCGCATCGAAAGCGCTTGCCAGCGGTACTCAACCATCAGCCAATGACGACGGTCTCCACCGAGAGGTATGACAATAATATATATATAATTTTGAACGGACCTCATTTTCGTCATCTCCTGGGTAGGATCGATGATGGACATTTGAAGAAATTTTTCAAAACTCGCGTCATGAGTACGACCTCAATAGCTGATTTCCCTTAAGGGAAATCTGCTAAAATGAAACAATTTAACCTGCCCTCGTTTTATAACGAAAACGTGTATTTTTGTGATCTCTACATCGGTCTGTCATTCATTCATATGCTTATCGTATATATCACTAGAAAAATAAATCAATACATCTATAGCAAACCTGTATCTGTAATCAATATAACCCTGACGCTGGTTACGATCATTCATTTACCCTTTCAATGAAATTGATAGATAAGACAATACTTGAAGTATTGATCGCGGAGTCCATGATTAGGTCGTATTTGTTGCTGAAGAGCTAGTCTTAAACCTTGAAATAGTATTGGCAGAAGAGAACCTTTAAAAATTTCTCCTGAAACGCTAAAAGGTAGAGGAACCAATTAACTTTAACAATAAAATTGCCTCGTCCTCTACAAGTTCCTTCAATCTGCAAATCACTTGCAACACAAAGCATTTTTGATGTTCCCGTTTAAAAATTTCAATACATTTTCTCCAATAAGAGTAAATCGTTATGCATTTTTCAAATAATGCTTCATCATATCCTGCCGTAATGCTTGTATACAAATTAACGACATTAAAAAATGTCAAATTAGTTATGGAGATGCTAGTACTATAGCCATTAATTTTATTGACCAATATTTGAAGCCATATAAGATGGCTTGACAGTAAATTAACTGGTGGCGGAATACCTTAAAAAGTCATGTTTATAACCTAATATTAACCTACACTATGCGATAACATATCATTTACTTGGGTGTCAGGTTAGCCATTTGTTTAATGGCGTTGGTATTAATGTCACTTGGTGAACCTTGAGTGGTAGGTTCAATATAGTGACAAACTCATTAAATAATATCCTTAGTCCATCTTGGCTAGAAAATACTGGTAACCCGTAGGCAACCTGTCCGAATTAGTCGTAGTATCACAAATTGGAAGATAATAGAACATTTAATTGAAGAAACATATGCTTACAATGCTCAGTGATATTCACTTTCTGATTTGTCAACGTTGTTTTTCAACTCCAAGCTTACGAGAAGGCAAAAGAAGATCTAGGTACTAATGTAAATGACCAATACAAATTAAATCATTTATGCTTTTTAATTAATTCGCATTGTATCAAAGTCATATATATCAAACTTATTAAAGCAGATAAAACCGTGGTCAAAAGATGGTCATAATCGTTTCCGATATCAAGCTAGGGATAACTACGAGAATTAATGAAACCGAAGTAAATAAATTCATGGTTATTTTCTTGCTTGCAAAAATGATTTAGTTGTCTGAGAAATACTTAGAAAAACGAATTGGACAAGGTTTAAATCAATGGGTTGTAATGCTATTACTTGTCTGTTCTTTTCATAAGTGTAATATTCCAGTGTTCTTAAACATGCACAGTTTTTAACAATATGCATGGAATAATTCTCATGACTTCCCTAGCCATTATCATCGAGTTCTTCAGGAATTGACACTTTATAATTTAAATATATAATAATTTTTCCTACTCTTTTAATGGCAAACAAAGTTAGTTATTTTACCAAATGCAAACAATGACTGCAGCTAAGTCTCAGAAATACTTAGCAAATGAATACCTTTGGCATAATTCGCAAGCTCTTCAGCTCAAGGATAACAGAACATCTGCTGTCGGAAAAAAAGGTCTGATGTAACAACATTATCTGTTGCGGAGCGTTTCTACACCGCCAATCATTAAATGTTTATATATTTAATTTATTTTTCTATTTCCCAATACTAAAGGGGAGCTAAAAAAGAAATTCAGAATCTTGGAAGAACACTGTATTTTTATAAGTTGTTAACATATCCAAATCAATGATCCTGCATTTTCATAAGGGCCGGGCATCCTCCAAGGTTGGTAAATTCGTTTATGGAAAAAGTTAATAAATTTGTGTATTTGATCATTATATTCACTAAATCAGGGATTTTTTACAATGAGACGCAGTACCCAAGT
The DNA here is from genome assembly GCA_019009955.1 of Riptortus pedestris. Taxonomy (NCBI): domain Eukaryota; kingdom Metazoa; phylum Arthropoda; class Insecta; order Hemiptera; family Alydidae; genus Riptortus; species Riptortus pedestris. The sequence continues at coordinate 93,537,390 of CM032229.1, read as the reverse complement.
TCAAAATTTAATTGCTCCACGGGAAATGAATTTAATATCCTCCGCCGTTCAAAATGTAAATGATGGGATGCTACAGTCAAGTTGAACCATGCTCATCCTTATGGTGTCTGAAATACCTCAACTATGTAGAACAAGCATCAGTAAATTTTTATAAAAAAGCTTTTACAATTGATTAAAAACACACCTAACGATATGATTAGGCTTGAAACAAGGGCAAACTATATTTTATTACATATCACCAAAACACTGTCCATGAATAGTAGTAGTAACTGAAATAGAGCAATAATTTATATCTGCAAATTTCGAAAATTAATTGTTGAATCATGATCCATTATTAAAGAGAGACTTAGAGGAAACGCTTTTTATTCTAAGAAATCGGCTAATGTCCCGAGATTTAGAGAACAAAGACAAATCAGGGTATAGTATTCTGTCCAAAAATATGCAGGTAATCCCAAGATTTTCTCAAAATTATTTTCATTTAAACCTCTTTTATCCAATCTATAAATTGATATCATAAATTATAACCACTAGTAATTACCATATCAAGCTAATAGTAAATAACATTGTCTACGCCATATACCCAAAAACTATAATGCAATCTTTGCAATACGGATGTGCAGAATCAAATAACCAACCGATTAGTAACTTTTAATGTGAACGAAGATATATTCAACGTTTTATGAAGGGTGTAAAAAGTTTTGAAGTTTGAGGGAAAAAATAATTTTGACGTCCTGATAAGAGAATGCAAGAAAATATCCATATATCTATTAAGTGTTCTCTGTCTCGTCTACCAGACTTCCTATTTAGCAAAAATTTAAATAAAACCGAATATTTTGCCACACTTTCTGAGTATGGCAACATGGTTACTCTCCATGTTGTAATCCCCAAGTAATATTTGCGCCAGTCAGCATGCTTAATTTTGAAATGAGTCCATTCCAATTTTGTTAAAACATCAGCTTATCAGCTGATTTGATCTAAAAACGAATTCTAGAGAAAGTAGTCAGATTCCTTAGTATACTGCTATTATTATTATAAATAATAATTTATAGATTATAATATCCAATATCTTTATTAGTGTACTATTAGTGTCGAGTAAGTAAATTTCCTTTTTAAGTCAACTCAATTCGTAAAAAAAATATAATATGAGTATTGGTCATCCCATCATGGCAGAATCCGATATATCGCCTTTGAATTTCTTGGAAAATGTGTATCGTGGAAGCGTTCTTTATTTTATCATACATAATTTCTATAAGATTAAAATAATTCCAAATATATTAAGTTCTATTTATTCATACTTCTAATAATAATTTTCAAGGAATGAATGGCTTATTTATATGTATTTTTTTTAAATGTAACTCAATAGTCTGTTAGTTCATTGTATGCAGTTTGGGTACACCTGTGAAAAGATAAAGGGAGTCATCATTCAAAGGTCACGAGAAGAGTGCATGGCATGAATCAGAACCGTGAACATGTCCAAGATGGTTATGTAAGTCGGAGCGTTACGCAAGAAAGGAGAATAGAACGGGAACAGAATAAGTAGAGTGAAAAAAAATCCAAGGTTGAAGGTGAAGGTTTCGCAGAGGAAGGCTTGTTTTGCTAGAACACGCTGGAGCACGACTTGTATCAAGAGTAACAAGTTTACTCTCGAAGAAAAAACAAGCATTTCTGTTCATGACTTTTTATTTAGGCTTAAATAATATAATGGTCTGAATTTCATGAGCTTGACACTAGAAAAAAAGGTTCATTACTAGAGATTGAAGTGCTTGAAAGATGTATGCCCAAGAAAGGAGTCTGCATTAGAGATATGAAAGTGAACTCTGTCCAGTCCTTGACAAGTTTTATTTCCAGCTTTCAGTGGTTCATACCGTCATCATCATAGCTAGTAAACATAACAACAATAAAGAATGTATAAAGAGAATGAAGTGTTTTTATTGCTCACTTAGGGTAAAGACAGACATCTAGGACGCTAGTGAATTTAAGTTAACTAGACAGATTGTCCAGTTATTCCAAATAAAATCAGCCATACTTCCATGTGGCGGATTGCTATCCTCATCAAGTTGTCTAGATCTATAACCTCTTCCCAGTGCAAACCTTCCTCTCTACTTAGCTAGGGTAAGCTCTTCCACTGTTATTTCCTGCGTTGTTTTTCCACGTTGTTATAGTTTATGTTAATAACTAGCGTTAATGTGATGGGGTGACGGTGGCCGTGCGGGTTGAGTCGTGGGTACATCTACCTCTACCCTCAGTAAGCTGAAGGTAAAAATAAGTGCAGGATGGATCCCTGCCAATAGAGAAGATTAGTTCACTTGTTCGCAACCAGAGCGCGCTAGTGTCGCACATTGAGGATCAGCGAAAGTCTAAAGAGTATACATGTCTGACAGCCCCTCGGGATGACTAACTATTATTACTCTCTTAGATCCCACCCACAACCAGGCTGACACAGAGTGAACGTGACACGTGACGTCAGTCTACAGGAGAAAACTCATTCCAGGTCCTCCTTGGTTAACGGGGAGTCAACGTCGTGCTGATCACTCACTACATAAGACCTCTGATCCCTTTTTCCTTCGAATCTCCACGAGGTGACTAAAGATCTCAAAGAGCTATAATGCCAACCAAAAAAAAAAGTTATATTTTTTAATGTGTTTAATTTGTAGATTGTAAGGAATTATAATGTTGTTTTAAATTATATATGTTTTTAGTATATTATTACAACCAATTACATCAACAAGTCATAATCCAGAAATCGACAAGGTAAATATCGAACCATATAAGTCGAAATAAAATTCTTCTTAAGAAAATGTTTATATATGTAGACCCCATTGCTTGGACATGAGAACACATAAAGGAGAAGTTAAGTTTTATAAAAGATATAATTAAAAGTAACGATTCTGAATAAAGTGTTTATAAGATAATATGCTCTGTATGATATAGATTTTATATATGTTTTACACTAACCCTAGGAGTTTAAAAGGGACTATTGTAAAAATTGTAGATAATTTAGAAACACAGAACCTCACTTACCAGCTATTCATTTGAATTTAAAAAAAAAATCATTTTTTAAGACGCAAAAAGTTAAGATGGAGAAAACATAACTAGGTTCCCCGGTTCACTTTTTTCCATTTTTGCTACTTTTCTACTTTTGCAAAGAGTGCATTCAAAGCAGTAAGAAATTATTTATAATTCTGCCTGTGGAGTTTATTAATCAAGATTATTCAACAACCGAAATTAATGAAATGATTCAAATGTTCTCATATCTCCTTACAATCCTTCCTACTGCTTTATGTTTCAGTTAGAACTATAATAAAATACCCCTTCCACAAAATAACGAAATGTAGGAACTATTATAAATACATAACCCTGAACATTACCGCTAATATTACGATGTCTACATTAGAAACATAATTTATGTTGATTACTTGTCGAATTGTTTTTCTTGGCCTGTTTGTAATTTTCTTTTGTAAACTTATCAGATGTATTATCCACTATTCAGTTCTCTTGAATTATTAATATTCGCCATAATTATTTACCATGGAATAAGTGTTATCCACTAAAAACATAGGTTTAGAGGGCTTGTTTTCTTTTACTAATAGGCCTGTATTAATTCCTACTGTACTTCTTAATATTTCAAGTTGGGCACAGGTTATCCTTGAGTCTTTAATAAATTTGGTATCATGTGTGCGATACCAGCCTCATGGGAAAAGGAAATATATTTTTTAACGTCTTTAACAAATAATATCACTTGTCTAACCCTAGCTAGAAAAAGAGAACCTGTTGATAACCCTTCCGGTTTAACTTTAGTTTCTTAATGTGTACGTCATTTTCTATAAACAATAATAATACCAATAATAATTTTAATGTGGCAAAGGGTAAAATTTAAAAAAACAAAATCTCGAAAAAATGTTAAAAATCGTTATTCTTTAACGCTGGTCTACACATTTTGTGTTACTCATGAAGCACACTAAATTATTAGTGCTATATCCCGATAGAAACGAACTGTTCAGATACTAATGACATGGTTCTCCTAATGATTCATTGGCATTTTTTACGGATTGATTATATCATATTTTCTTTGTTCGTCCGAACTATTGTAGGAATTAATAACATTTAGAATATATGATTAGAGTAATTTAAAATTTGTTACATGAAGAAGCCACCGGTGGTCGATCACGGACATAAGCCTTAACGCGGAAAGGTAAGAGGACAGTTATGCACATCGGCACAACCTAAGTATTGATGGGACTCGTCAGCCTAAAAGAGTCAATTCATTTCAAGAACCTCCTTGGTACACAGAAATCGTACAAAGGGTGACTTTTTACGATAGCTTCTTGATCGCCCTACTTGGTGCCACAAGAATTATGATGATGAGAATGCTTGTCAAAAGAATTATAGTGCAGGAATATAAAAATTTATATATATATATATATATATATATATATATATATATATAAATTATAAAACTTGTCAATAATAAAATTTTTAATTTGGAGGAGAAAGTAAGGGAACATGCCGTTCCTTGGCCGCTTGTCCTTTAGGAAACAAAACATGTTTCCCCTTTTAAACATGGGAGTATACACGACACCTTTATCTTCAAGAGATGGGTCAATGTCGGACACACTCTCCAACTGCTTGGGGGTAAATGTGAGACTTGCATGCATTTCCATGGAGCCTAGATTCCAGCGAAGTTTGTAATGGCTTTTGCAATGAGACGCCTTTAACGTGTCTTGCTTACTAATGCGCTTTAACTTTAAAATTACTGCTGTAACATTAAAATGTTTACACTTTGATTAGTTCGAACGTATATTACTAATACAATTCATTTCTCGTTTTAAAGAACGATTCCGAAAAGTATATTGGAAGGTACAAAATTAATTAATCATATTAAATTTTCATATTAAATGACTGAATACATTATTATGCACGAGTGAGAACTGCTATTGTTGTATTACATAATCTCATCAGTTCTTTATTTAATCTATTAATTAATTGGATTAACAATTGGTATGCTTTACTCACTAAGTTTACAGTGTTCTTTTAGGACTTACTAAACAGAATATGAGATAGATCTCCACAGAATTTTCTTAAATCTTGAAAAATATTTATTTTCTCTTCAGAGTTCTTACAGAGTTCTCACTCAATCATCAGCTTCATCTCAGAAATAACCAATATGTAATGTTAAAAATTAAAACCTTTGTTGATGAATTATTTTGTTAGGGCTATCTTTCTATCTGTCAAGACGTCTTTTATGTTTCTGGGATATTCAAATTGTGAAAGAATGATAAGATACATGCCTTTGTCATAACTCCAAGATATGATCACTGGGTAGTAGGTTTTTATTTTGAAAAAAACCTCTTAAGTCATACGAAATCAGGAACGTTTCACAGAGGTTCATGTTGGGTAAGCAACACGATTTTTTAGCAAGTGAGAAAACAAAAATTAATTCTTGTCTAAATGTCATGCGAACCGAGGAAAAGCTCGTGCTAGTAGGGAATCCTTATGGTAGGGGTTGAATTAGTTTTGTTCTGGCTAAAGTAGGGATAACATCTGCTATTCTGCTGAGTACAAAAAGATAATATCTTCAAAACGATAGAGTTATGTAACTCATATTTTAAATACTCCATAATTCATTCTTTATAACTAAATAACACCTTTTTTTGGTGTATATATATATATATATATTTTATTATAATTTTTAAACAGAGACAACAACTTGTGACCACAGTTTTTTCATTAGTTATTTTAACCCTAGAGTCGTCACCTCCTTTTCAGTTACATTGTCCGTCACGTCGGGTCATTATGACCCGAATTAACAACAGAATTAATGAAGTGTAAAAATTATCATTACAAAATACCATTGGCATTTTTTTTAATAAGATATGTTTATTTTTTTAATATGTAATCAAAAATTGGAATAAAACAAAACTTAAATCTATAAAACATATTTACAAATAATTTACTTAGTCACCTCCTTAAAGTATCCTTAAAACATATAAAGATTAATGTATCACTTTTTCAAAATACAAAAACCATTAAAATATATTTTTTGCGTAAAGGAAAAAATTAATTAAATGAACAAACAATTATATTAGTGACAAATAAGATGCGAAGACCTGTGGTCAATCGATTTCATCGATTTTTTGAGATGCAATCAAAGTCAAATATTATTTGAAACATGATTATGTTATTTGTCATTTTTACATTGATCACAAATATTAAATAAATGATTTCTACAAATATTATTATTACATTCACAGCAAAACCCAAAGTATTTCGTGTCTTTGGTGCTAGGACAGATATAGCACCTCTTTTGTTTTAGGGATTTGGAGTTAGTGTTAGCAGCATCAAGAGAAAGTACAGCAATACCATTTCCTCTACATAAAATTTTATTTTAGTTTTTAGAGGTTTTGGAATATCGGAGCACTGAGAGCGCTTGATAATAGAGCATTGTATCAATTGGTGAACCAAATTGCTTAGGAAAATTCTCCTTTCTAGCTAAAAATCGACCATCAGTGAAAAACAGCGAAAATGAGGATATTTTATTTTCTGTTCACCTCGCAATTCCAATCACCTCGGGTCAAACCTCTGAGACACTAATTACAAAAGAAGTCACCTCGGGTCAATCTTCAAAAGTACCATTTACGCAAATTGTCACCTCGGGTCAAAATGTCCTTTTAGATGGGAAATATTCACCTATACGCCACGTGGCCACTGCCAACTTAATCAGAATATCAAAAAAATGTGTAAAAACCTCAATTGAATATCCTTGCTAAATAATTAAGAAACCAATTTTTAAAAACAACTCGGGTCTTAATGACCCGAGGTGACGACTCTAGGGTTAAATACTTTTTCTTAAAGTTAGTTTATTACAGTTTATATCCATTTTTTTCTTTAAACAGATTTTTTAAATTTTCAGGTATAAATTACTGACGTGGTACTTATTTATTTCTAATTATTATTAAGTTATAGCTTTTTGAATATTTTATATTGTTAAATGCTGGCTTTAGAAGAATTTACTTTTGTTCTTTTTTACACAAAAAATTCTTTATTTTAAATGTTTAGCGTTTTTGAAGTACTGATGATGTCACTTAATTAAGACGGAGGCCGCCTATCCAAAAAAAAAAAAAAATCTACCTCTTATTTTGGAATGGAGTAGTAGATTTGTGTCTGCTTGTGTATTCTTAAGGCAAAAACTTACCCTTCATGCCCTTGATATTTGTACGTAAGTTATCTGTTTCCTTAGTTTTCGCAACGCGCCCTGACCTTTGCATCTTTAAAAACACTTAGATTCCAACCAGATCATTACCAACGAATCCTTAGCCAGCAATTTTACATGATGACAAGGACAATGACTCCGTATAATAACAGACTCATTTAAAAAACAGAGTTTTTAACCAAAACCGTTCTAAAGATGAGCCACACTCTTGTTCAATGGTCATTCAAGGCTGTTTTCTTTTAGGCATTCTTTTCACTGCTTCGTCCATCTTCATTCAAGCTAAATGTATATTGCCTTTCATTCACGTTTTTTATATAATAATATTAAAACATTTATGTGTTCACGTAAAGTCTAATGTACATCGAATGCATGCCTATTAGATTGACAAGTCTCAGATTGGAGAGTTAAGAGACGTCAAGTGTTCTGCTAAATCTTGGCTTTGATATTTTATGTATTATAACCAATAGAGCTCCGCGACTATGGCGACTTGGCTCTTATTAAAGATAGGAAAAACAGAAACAAAAACAAGTAAACAAAATAACAAAAGTGGAACACACAAAATAATATTAAGAACAATACTCTAAACGGAACAGAAAACACTAAAAGAAACAAGATACACGAACAGGTCTTAGAATTAAAAAGTCCGTCACGCAAGGGCTGCGTAAACTAAGCAGATTTCCAACGTTAAGCTTCACAATAGAGAAATCTGCCTAATAACAACAGTAAAAGTAAGGAATCTCTAAACCTATTCACGAGAGATGAACTGTTATGGAAATGCCCGCCCTAGCTCTTGGCGCAAAGTCCCGAACATAGCCGACTCCTGCCGACCCACACAATACAAATGCAATATCTTGGTTAGTGTTCAAGATACAGAATAAATGTATAGAACAATAATTATAGTAAACTTAATTTGTAACAAGATTGATTCTTTACAATTTTCGATCCGACGCATAATAACGGAGATATTTTGAATTTATTAAAATCCCTCCTCAACCCCCCCCCCCTCTCACTTGTCAGATTTCAGCCATTAACGAACTTGCCCGGGAATTCATTTGAGGCTGAATGGTGATGGTATTTTTTAGCAGGCTTTACATTGCACAATATTTTGACATTTACCCGTCCCAGTGTTTAGGATTGATACCCATCTTTGCCGTGGATTTGCTAATAATAGAATTATTTGTTCGATAAGGCTTCTCAGTCTTCGATATTTTTATATTTCCCGTCTCTTATAAATGTAAATATGGTGAATTTTTATTTCAGGCCTCCCTTATAACCCCCCTCCCGTTCGAACCTAAAAATTTTAATATAACTTATAATCATGGAAGAATTAATGCTAATTGACATACCGAGTTTTGTTAAGTTCGGTTCAGCCGTTAGTGCCCGCTAATGTTTTAACGTATAACTCATTTATACTTAGGTATACTACAAAAGTATATATAACAAAATAAACAACTTTTGTTATGTTTATATTTGCGGAAAAACCAATAGGAAACGAAATATCGCTATTTTTAATTACAGGCTTCCCTTATAACCCCCAATCCTGCCCGTCCATAGAAATGTTGGTATGGCTTATTATAATGAAGGCCTCACTGCTAATACACATACCGAGTTTTATTTAGTTCGGTTGAGTCTTTTTTGGGAAATAATATTGTTGACTCCCGCTATAATTTTTAGCGTATAACGCATTTAAACTTCGGTATACGACAAAAGAGTATATAACAAAAGTTACTCTAAATAACAAAATAAACAACGTTTGTTATGTGCATATTTACCGAAAAACCAATAGAAAACGAAATATCGCTATTTTTAATTTCAGGCTTCCCTTATAACCCCCACTCCTGTTCATCTCAGAGAAAATTAATATAGCCTAAAGTCTAAGTTGGGTTAGTAGTAATATACTTACCAAGTTTTATAAAATTCGGTTCAGCCGTTTATGCGTGAAAAGGTAACAAACAAACAAACATACACGAAAGAAACAAAATGCAGATATGTTGTCTATGACATGTGAAACGAAAAGTTATTGTGAAATTTCGCGAAAAAAATCAATGTACAGACAGAGGTTACAATTTTATATATATATATATATATATATATATATATATATATATATATATACTAGCTCAGATACCCGGCTTCGCTCGGGAATTCATTTGAGGCTGAATGGTGATGGTATTTTTCAGCAGGCTTTACATTGCACAATATTTTGACATTTACCCGTCCCAGTTTTTAGGATTGATAACCGTCGTTGCCGTGGATTTGCTAATAATAGAATTATTTGTTCGATAAGGCTTCACTGTCTTCGATATTTTTATATTTCCCGTCTCTTATACATGTAAATATAGTGAATTTTTATTTCAGGCCTCCCTTATAACCCCCCTCCCGTTCGAACCTAAAAATTTTAATATAACTTAATCATGGAAGAATTAATGCTAAATAACATACCGAGTTTTGTTAGGTTCGGTTCAGCCTTTAGTGCCCAATAAAATTGTTGGCTCCCGCTAAAGTTTTAACGTATAACTCATTTATACTTAGGTATACGACAAAAGTGTAGATAACAAAAGTTACTCCAAATAACAAAATAAACAACTTTTGTTATCTTTATATTTGCGGAAAAACTAATAGGAAACGAAATATCGCTATTTTTAATTTCAGGCTTCCCTTATAACCCCCACTCCTGCCCGTCCAAAGAAATGTTGGTAAGACTTATTATAATGAAGGCCTCACTGCTAATACACATACCGAGTTTTATTTAGTTGGGTTGAGTCTTTTTTGGCAAATAATATTGTTGACTCCCGCTATAATGTTTAGCGTATAACGCATTTAAACTTCGGTATACGACACATGTGTATATAACAAAAGTTACTCTAAATAACAAAAAAACAACTTTTGTTATGTGCATATTTGCCAAAAAACCAATAGAAAACGAAATATCGCTATTTTTAATTTTAGGCTTCCCTTATAGCCCCCACTCCTGTTCGTCTCAGAGAAACTTATTATAGCCTAAAGTCTAAGTTGAGTTAGTAGTAATATACACACCAAGTTTCATATATATATATATATATATATATATATATATATATATATATATAGATATATATATATATATATATATATATATAGATATATATATATATATATATAATTTTGAACGGTCCTCCTAGTAGGATCGATGGGCATTTGAAGAAAATTTTCGAAAATCGCGTCATGAGTACGACCTCAATAGCTGATTTCCCTTAAGGGAAATCTGCTAAAAAGTGGTAAATAAATAAGTGAGCAGAAAATTTGGTAACTTACAAACAACAACTATTCATAAAAAGAGGGATATATCATTCTAATTTAAACACATTACACACACACACATAAGCACGCAAGCACACACTTTTAACATTTTAAAATATGTAATTAAATTTTCTCGAACTGCGCAATTATTTTTACATATGCCAGAATATTGGTGATATGTGTACTACCCTGAGTCTGTAGTTCTTTCAAATCATGTGGAATGTTAAAGTAAGTTCGTAATCTGCATTCTGTTAGTAGGTGTTTTATAGTCAGTCCAGCGTTGCAATGAGTACAGGTAGGCTTGTCTTTTTAGCTGATTTCCCTTAAGGGAAATCAGCTATTGAGGTTGTACTCATGACGGAATTTTTGACATTTTTCTTCAAATGTCCATCGATCCTACCTAGTAGATGACGAAAATGAGGTCCGTTCAAAACTGTATATATATATATATATATATATATATATATATATATATATATATATATATATATATATCTGTTGCCGCTCTAGCGGTCGCAATTTTTGTTTGATCGTTACTAAACTCGATATTTAGTCGTTTTATGTAACAAGAACGATCAAGTTCGTTAACGGCTGAAATCGGGCCAGTGGGAGGGGGAGTTTAGAGGGGAGGATTTTCTAAAATTTGAAATATTTCCGTTACTATACGTCCGATCGAAAAATTATATAGAATCAATCATATTGCAAATAAAATTTACTATAAGTATTGTTATATACATTTATTCACTATCTGGCATATTAACCGAGATATTTGGAATTTTATGAAATCGGGGCGGATAACGGATGAGAGTGAGTTTCCCGCCAAAAGCTAGGTCGGCCATTTTCTTAACTCTTCGGCTCTCGTGAAATTTCTCTATTGCAAAACTACTCGTGGGAAATCTGCTTAGTTTACGCAGCCCCTGCGTGACGGACTTTTAGTTAATTGTGTAAGAATGTGTCAGGTACGTATGTCTAATACGTAGTCTTGTGAGGAAAAATTGGTCTCATCTTGAATGTACGAATTGTCTCTTTGACCATCCTGTAACAATTTCCAATAGTTCGTTGTCAGAACGCAACCAGTGTTCTTGCCAGTCTTTGAGTATTTTTTTTTTACTATCTTGTTGAGGTCTGCTGGTGTTAGTGTAGTTATATCAGTAGTAGTAGTTTTGTTACTAATTTTACATGTTTGTCAATATCAGTCATTTCTGTAATGTCCTTGTGTCCGGGTAACCACAAAATTTTAAAATTGTCTTTAATAGAAGTGACGATGTCCATTACTATTTTTCAAACCAGTCATTCTCATTGAAGTGAAGTTAAAGACCGTTATATTATGATTTTGCCAGTATGTTTGACTAGAGCATTGTGAAGCTAATATATTGATGTCTATTTTTGTAGCTAGTTTAGAATATCAGTTGAGATTTGAGCTGGCTGGTGGAGGTCCATCATCAACGGAAGGATAGGAAGGTCCAACCACCAAGAGTGGAGATGGTCTGACACTCTTATGTCCTGTAGTGTATTTTTTTTAAGATCTAAACGTGAATTATAATTGTCATGTGCGGCGTATCTCCAGGTCCACAATATTTCACTGATTTTCCTATCGGCTTCTTCTGGTGGTCATGCTGGGTGTTCGCTAGCGGAAGCTCCTAAGGACAACACAATATCAACGACACCGCTGAAGATACGCCACACATGACAACAAAATAAGTTCCCAGCGATGAAGTTTAAAACAAAATATAATTATACCAGAAATATTTAAGTAGCCTTCCAAGTGGAGAGAACTAAGAGAATTTGCAAAAATTAAAATGTCTTCTTTAGTACGAATTATTTTTGAGGCAGGATTACTGTGTACGTCCCATTTTTTTTTCATTTTATTTTGCTGTTCTTCTTTATTGCTTTCAGGAAATATAAATATGATTTCTGGCATATTTAAGGGTGCAAGTTTTTTATTGTCAATGACATAAATTATCGCAGAAGTTGTAAGTTGAAAACTAATGAGTGTTTTATATTGGTTTAGAGTCAACTTCCTCTCTGAGAAGAGGGACTGAGAGGATTAATGATAAAGGAGAGAAAGAGAGTAGAGGCAGAGTTATGAATGATGCTGTGGACACGGTTCTCCAATCCGGAAGCCCATTCATCACCACCACACCTCATCATCCGGATTAGCCTCTCTCCATCTCTCTCTTACACTTCTTCTCACAGGTTCAAGAAGTCAGCCTTCTGACTGAATAAGTAAACTCTCTTGTTTATTATTTGTCTTTCCAATAGGCAATTTATTTGCTATGTCGAGCGAGAAATGATCCCGAACTTTTCGAATTGATATCACCATAGTGCTTGTTAGTAGTAGTATCTTTCCAGTATGTACAAGAGGAATATGGCATTTGATTGCTTTGGAGATATGAAAGTGCATTTGAAGAAAACTGAATGTTCTTAGAAGTGGGTAATAAACTTAAAAGAAACACACAAAAAATTCCGTCACGCAGGGGCTGCGTAAACTAAGCAGATTTCCCACGTGATGTTTAAGAATAGATAAATCTACATACTGGTAACACAATAGCACCGTCAACATCAAGTGAATAAATCTTCTCCAGAAGGGAAGCGTAAACTAACAGGTGTGCCAACTTCTCACAGGATAGAAAAACAATTACTGAAATATATCAGAACAAAACATATTAATTTTATTGAAAACTATTTACTATATCTAAAACTGTAATTTATAAGGGATCAGAATAATTTTTATCTCAATCTTTCAAATTTTAGTAGTACAAAAACTTAAGAAGGGGGGGTTCACCATAACTTATTTGCATTTATCTCGTAAAATAAAGTCTTGAACACAATTTATGATATTTAGGCTTCGAATAATGTGTTTTATTACATAACGGAGTATTGTACAAGTATATGTAACAGGAGGAGAAGTGGGGGTTTGCTGAAGGCTGAAAACTGAAAAATGCAAATATCTCGGTTAATATCCAAGATAAAGAATAAATTTATATAACATTATTTATGGCACATTTAATTTGCAATACCATAGGTTCTATACAATTTTTGATCCGGCGTATAGAAATGGAGATATTTCCAGTTTTCGAAAATCATCCTCTAAGCCCACCTCCCACGTGAATTTTTTTGAAAATCGCGTCATGAGTACGACCTCAATATCTGATTTCCCTTAAGGGAAACCTGCTAAATGCTGATTGTGATATATTTTACTAATTATTTATATTTTAAAAAATCTTGATATATTTAATTGTTTTCATAATTTGGAAAGGAAATAATAAATATATATAACTTCACGACGAACTGGGAATAATGGAAGTCACTTTCAATATCCGGTGAGAATAAAGGTAGAAGAGTTTACGTGTGATTTTCCGACTGATATTTGGCTTGTCAATTACAATTATTCTTATTGTGTTCATGTCATTGTATTATATAATTAAAAGAAACACACATGTAATTTTGGAATAAATTAATTTATCGAAATAAAGTGGAAATAATATATCGTTGTTAAACATAAAATTTGTAATATCTGTACTGTAATACCATTTTTAAGGTAAGTTCAGAATCTAAACAAGAAATAAATAAATGCTAAGCGTATAATAATTATAATAAACAAATAGTCCCAAAGAAGAAAATAACAAAGACTGAAGAAAAAAGAGAATTTCAATGAAACCGCCTAGCTGTAGAGACTCACCACTCTTCAAACAGTAAGTGATACATAGGTAAAGTGACTCTCTCTTCGTTTCACTTTGTACTGTGAGTTACACCACGAAAAGCGGAATGATAATAACTTTTCGAGCCAAAGTGAATTTCAAACATCGTGCAACACTAATAGAAACAAACACTGGACACTGAACCTAAAAAGCTGCGTAGAGGAAAACACCAGATGTGGCAATGAATTCAATGGTCTTCAGACATTGAGAGCCAATCTAAGCCGTGGTCTCAAGAATTCGATTAGAAAATGAATGAATTTAACAATATAATTAATTGTATAATTTCTAAAATTTTGTTTTAGTTAAACGGTTTTAAACAGAATTAAACAGTAACACCTAAAACTATTATTAGTAGTAAGGGAATGATCTATAAAATAAGCCGATAACGAGAGAGGGTGAGCATTTACAAAAATCGGGTGGGGTGGAGGTTTAGACGGGGAGGCGGTATGAAAGGGTAGACAACATACTACATTCTTCCATATTAGAGATCGAGAAATTCTCATTAGATTAGATCTTTTTAACATAAAAAACATACGAATTTTGCCTTACCATTTTTAGATTCGTTTTTAAATAAACTAGAGATATTAAAAAAATTATTTCCTGAGCTCCTTTCCAACTGCCATTTCAGAGTCTTCTAGGATTGGTAAACTACCTAAATTGCACCCATTCCTATAAAAAGATTGTACATTTTATTCTCAAAAATCAATAGTTTTAGGTGCTACATTTTTATTATTGAAAATTTCTTCAAATAGTTTTAGAAGTGGAATTGTAAAAGAAAATTTACCTATTCGCAGGTTTGCTGTAGTAAGCAACATTCCGAGTTCTCTTAAACGTTGTATGTGTTTCTTGGTACCACTCAACAATGATATTTGACGAATTTGACCATCAGTTCAGATGAACATCTAATCTAGTAGTTGAGGTAAGTGTGATATAGGAATATTAAGTAAGGTTGACCCTAATTCTTGGCTCATTTAATCAAGACTGGAGAGACAGATGTACTTGACGGTGTGTGGAGTATATATCGTCAAGCGATCTTATTTATGCATGAATTATTGAATTTGGTGGCACAAAAAGCGTGTTTTCGTTTGAATTAATGAGAACTATAATGTTAGGGGAAAAGTGCATTTCTGCTTGGAAAGCAATTTAATTAACTACCCGATAGTGATCTTATCAAATGGGTGTAAACTACTTTAATAAACTATTCAGGAATTGCTCTACTTGTTCCTGGTGCTAATTTATACGGAGAAAACGAGTTCATAAATGGTCTTGATTTCCAATGACAAAATGACCGGAACATTTTTTTTAAGGAAGCATCGCCTGCGAAGGTTTCTTTTTTCGAATTTTTGGATTTAGCTCAGGGTCAACGAGGCGGCCTTTGGTCTCTTTCCTGATCACACGAAGCCTAAAAAAAAAAAAAACCGAAACAATTATTAATCCACTTTTATGACTCATTAGAGTAATAGTTGTGGGATTGTTAATGAATGGGTTGCGTGTCACGTAGTGAGTAGGAGGTGGGAGTTGTATCGGGAGGCTATCTATGTTCTTGATCGCTCTCCCTCCGATAGTATCTATGAGCTGCAATCTCAATAGTAGGCTTGCCTTGATCTCATTGGTCTATTCAGCTAGAGGACTTTTACTTGTTCATCGCGTAATTAAGCCCTCCACGTTGACAGCCTATTTGGACATCCTAGATTTCAAAGGACATAAGTCTCTATCACAAGATATAAGATATATTTATTCTTCGAATGCATAAAGAATAACATTTCTTAATATTCATATTGAAATATATTTATACTTCATGTTTGAAGTATATTAGTTACTTAAGAACCTATTATGCTCATTAAATAACGTCCTAAAATCCCACCCTGGCTAGAAAAGGGTGGTAACCTGTAGATAACCCGTCCCGATTAGCCTAAGTTGCAAAAAATGGACGTTAATAAATAATAATAATAATATTATGCTCATTAAATTGTACTCCTTTCTGATTTTTTGTGTTTCACTAACGGGGATGATGTTAATTATAATTATTTTCACTTAATTTATAACTCTTCTCCAATAAACTTTTCTCTACCTTGAATAGAAGTATATTTTATAATCCGTCATTAAACCGCTACTAAAATCATTTAACTTTCAAATTAGACTATTTTGATCTTCAACAAATGTTTGTTACATTCCTTGTCGTCGATGGGTAGAAATAAAACTGATTTCTAGTAAAAGTATAGTATAATGAATTAATTTAGACTACAAATAATCCATTTTGCTAATCACATATCAAAAATCGCCTTACAGCCAAGGCCAATCTCTAGATATTCCCGTGCTAAATAGATCATCTCACTTGTCTACTTATAACAAACTAACAGTATATAAGTTACTCCTTAAACTAATATGGACATACGCAATAGAAGTGTGGGGTACAGTAAAATCTCCTAACATCAGACGCATCCAGACTTTCCAATCCAAAGTGCTGCGCACCATAGTGGATGCTCCATATTATGTTACAAACCACACCTTCCATAAAGATCTTAATATCCCATTTGTACAGGACCTAATTCCCTTAAGATTCAGAAAATTCCACAGCAGGCTATCTAATTATCCTAATCCAGAAATCCTAACCCTTTCCATTACTAATCATGGTTATTCCCCTCCGCGGCGCCTCAAGAGACAATGGCCCAGTGATCTATAGAAGTGTAAAGTGAAGTGATAGCAGTGGCTATTTTCTTACCAAGTGCCATTCCTTCTTAGCTCTTGAATTCGTTGCCAGGCAGAGAGAGGCTGCTCCTCTCATTGTGGTGAAGGGATGTAACTTCTGTCGAGAGTGATGGAGGCCGATTGACTTGTACATATCACATTCCAAAATGCATTGAAA
Source organism: Riptortus pedestris (assembly GCA_019009955.1). Lineage (NCBI taxonomy): Eukaryota > Metazoa > Arthropoda > Insecta > Hemiptera > Alydidae > Riptortus > Riptortus pedestris. Next base: position 93,520,334 of record CM032229.1, on the reverse strand, counting down.
TGCAGACTGTAATATTCTTAATAAAATAAAAATGATATTCCCCTGAGTTATGAAATTGTGACTAAATCATAATTGAGAAGTATTTTCAGTTAGTTGTTTTAATTTTCATCAGTGTTCAGTTGAAACTGCTTAGCTTGCACTCGAGCATTCTTTCAAAGCCCAGATTCTGATCATCACCAATGAATAAATCATAATGAGCAAATTATTAATTTTGTGGAAAATGTTCTTTTTCTGTCAATAAATATTATTTGTTAACTTCTTTGTTATTGTTCTTTAAGCGAACCAGCTCCTCATGCAAAAAGATCCATTATAGTCTATGCATACTTAATGAGTTCCTTCCATGCCTGCCAACCCTCATCAAAATATTTAGCCCTTTATGCAAAGATGTATGAAATTTTACATTCATTTTTAACACATTTACAGATAAATTTATGCATACATTTCAGCCTCAAAGTCGCTTCTATTGGATTTAGAGGAATACCTAACCTTTCAATGGCAGGAAAGCTCTTGGATGGTATACTTTTGTAGTTTAGTTAATTTAGAAAAACCCGTCAATTAGTGTTGGTTCTTATGAACCAATTTTGCCTGTTAACGTACTTAAATCTAAAACTTTTGAAGGAAGTTCAATTTCACGAGATTTGAGGATAGTCGATATTTCACCCGAAAGTTATCTTATTGCAAGCATATATAATACAACATATTATGTGCGTGAGTGTATTATATATAAGTATATATATATATATATATATATATATATATATACACACATATACACACTGCCAACTAATTTAAACAAATGGGATTGTAACTTAAGGAGCAGAAATGATCATTTATGATTGTTCCAAGGCTATATGTTTTAAGTGAGTATGGAGGATTCGAGCACCTTTGATTAATCAAACCACGACGTAAACCTGCAGCTGATTTTCTTAAGCGAAATATTTTAACGGTTTTAACAGGATTATAAGTGGGTCTAGAAAGTTGCGAATATAATTACTATCAGGTTTCGCAACTGATCTAATTGTAGCAAATTGACAGCACTTGAGACCGCGGCCCGTTGTGGATTAAATTGTGCTTGATGACTCTAACACATGCCATCGTAGACTAAATCCGGCATTAAGAATATCGTCCGTAAGTAGCCTCGAAATAACCTATTCAAAGTTGCTCTTCGTCATTAGTTAATATCTCTTCATTGGTCTTTTCAAAATTGGTATCGGCTATTTCCTAATTCGTGCTGAATTCTGTCAGACTGAGAGATGGCCCTATGTCCAAGCAAGTATCACCATTGGTGTGTATATGTCATCTTGCCACGTACCATATTTTCTTTTATAAATTGTAGCCACCTGCCGACTCTTGCCATTGTCACTGAAACATAAAACTCCGTCACGCATGGGCTGCGCCAACTAAGCAGATTCCCCACGTGCTGGTGTGATATATTGCTGTTCTCATCTCATTATAAACTATTTAAGGGAGGTTTACTGATGGCTGAAAACAAGAAGGCACTGAAACTTTGCTTAATATTTGACCAACGAGAAAATGCATGGAACTTGAGAAATTGTTGAGCATCAGTAGTTCAACATCATTGTATTGTAGCATTTTTCGATCCAACTCATAGTAACGGAGATATTTTGACGTATCTCCCCTTCTCTAAATCTCTCCTGTTCCGGTCCAATTACTCTTGATGATCTTTAATGCTGAATGAAACAGTTAAATATCAACTATGGTGTACAACAAAGAAATAGTTTTGAGTTAAGAACTTAAAATATAAAATGTTTACGTGATCACTCAACGTATTTGCATCTACCTCATGGCGTGAAAGTTTAATGAAAACAATATTTGGTATTTAAGCTTCCATTTTCCGATTATAACGGTGAATGTTCGTAATTCCCCTCCCCGGTCCTACTTCAACCTTTAACTAACTCCTTATTTATTTTGATATAAAACGCTTGTAAATATTGAGTTTGGTTAAGTTAAAAATTGCGACCGCTAGACAGTTAAGAGACTGTTGTTTCGTTGATCAAAACCTTTTCTAGTGTCGCAGTCAATGGATCCCAGCCGTAAAGACTAGTGTAGTGTATTGCCGTTTCCTTAGAATACGCATGAAACTTTTCTTCGTTAATGTCCACTGGAAATCGCTCCCAAAATTAATTTTAGTATCATTATTAGATCTTGATTTATTCCAGTAATCTGGATGGATGTTTAGGAATTGGGGGGGGGGACACGTGTTGCCGTACTTCCAGCAGTGTTCCCAAATCCTTTCTTAGGGATATCCATTTCTTCTTTGAACTCATGTTGAATTACCTTTCTTGTTTCTGCCACTATCTTCATCTTCTCTTGCTAGCCATTTTTGAATCCGGAGCTCATAGGATAAGCGGAGGAAAATCTCAAAAAAACCTATTCTCCCAGGCAGTGTTGACAATCAAAATGTTAGAGCTTTTCTGAATAAGTCATTTCCAATTTGTTAAAATCCTTTGATGTTAGACCACATTTGAGTCACTTCTCTTGATGAGGTCCCTGTTGCAGCATTACAGTTCTTGTTGCTTTATTACCATAATCCATAGTACTAAAAACGTCCAGTTATTTAGACATATTTCCCAGAGCTGCACTTCTACATCCAGCAACTAAAGAATTTCATATATGTATATATAAAAGAAAACACATTAAGCTGCCCCCTTTTTTGGGGGTACTTATCAAGGTCAGCCTCCTTCTCTGCCTTTTTTAAGGTAATTATTTCCATTTTGAGTCTTAAATATCCATTCCATTTTCAGTTGGGGATGTTGCTAAGGGAGCAGCTTAAGTCAAGCTATATTAAAGTATAAATGGAAATTCACTATTCTGATGGACGCTTTTAGAATATTAGTTTCCATTTGTCTTATTTCTCCAGTCTTTATATCCAGATCATGAAGGTATTTCGCAGTTGACTTGATTATAACTCCTCTCGATCCAAACAGTAACCCTTTTACTGTTCATTTCTGTATAATGTATTTTTCTTTAAAATGTAGACAGCATTGGGTGTAGATACCTATTTTTCTAAATTTGCTTCTTCTTGTTGTTTTTTACTTGTCTCGAATCTTACTGTTGGATCAATGATTATACCTTTGTCTTCTTTTCTTCAAATGACAACAATATACGCTCTTCTTTTGGACCTATCTGATGAAGTACTGCCGACTTCCTCATATATTTCCCACTCTGGGTGGCACCTTCTCAAAAGTTTTGCAATACGTAAGTACCTTGTGTGTCGGGAAATGCGAATTTGCTCGCCCCATTGCCAGGAACCTAGAACATATATTACATATAAGCATCAAGAATGTTTTTCAAAAATCACGTCATGAATACAATCTCAATAGCTGATTTCTGATTTATCATGAATTCAGCATGATTTTTTTTTTTTTCATTATCTTCATAGGTGCCCTATATGCGCCACTTTTTATGCACGTCTTAGTCAATGCGGCATTCAAATTGTTCCCGTAACTGCTTAGGACACTCAGGAGATCCAGGCTTTTGCCTTTACACAGGCAACTTGTTCTCGGAGTAGGCCATGCCATCGTCTACAGTAGGAAGATCTACACCAGGTATGGGCAACCTTTGACATGTTGCTGGCCAAACTTTAGTGTGCAAGTAAATTCGCGGGCCGCTTTTAAAAGTAGTGCATTTTAAAGTAGTGTTCATAATTTTTAACGATAGATATCATACATGAAGTTATACAACAATGTAATTATAATACAATTTATTAAAATAACAAAATGAAAGGAAAAAAAATAAGTACAGCATTATAATTAAATCGTAAAATTTGGAATTATTACAAACAACAAAAGTGAAATAGTGACACCGAAATCAATGTGACACTTGAGCTTGAATTTGGGAAACTAATCCATCGTTGTTTGGATTAATTCCACTGATACAAAGACGACAAGAATGTTCCAAATTATCGTCTGTCAGCCTTGTACGATGTTTTGATTTCTTAACTTTCATTATTGAAAAGAACTGTTCGCATTTATAAGTACTGCCAAACGCACAAATCTCTCCTCGTCTTCCTCATTTAGAGTTAGTTGTGTAATATTTTTGTTTAATTGGGTTTTTCAAATTGTCTCGCAGGGTGGTGGTTGCCTACATATGATCTACACCATACCTGGTACGAAAACCAAACTGAACAATTATAACTGGCTAGCACTGGGCAAGAAGGTACAACACAACAAATGTTCTGTTGCTCAGACGCCATTTTTACTAGAACTGAAGTGGGTGCTCACTTAAGCACACTGATGCCATGTAAAATTCAAGTGTTTCCTCTTTCCAACATTACGTCGTTCACTTACGTATCTCAAATAACAGAATAGTTATGATTTTATTGAATGATTCCCTTTTGATACACCCTTTGTTTTTCGTCAGCTGTGATGCTTGTTCACCAAACATGTTATGAATAATTTTTTTACTATGTTAGGGACTGGCAATGCAGAGTCAAGGTATTGCAGTTATTTTATAATTGCATTCTCCTTTTAGACTCAGTCCCAGACGTCATTATGAAACAAATGATACTCAGCCATGACCTTTATGACTAGCCATGTGCTTTCTTATCTCACAGAGGCAGTGCATTGCGTTGCACCTTATTCCACTCACACCACAAGGTGTTGCTTTCTTTGTCGCTATATCAAGAGTGGGCTACTAGCCAGGTGACTTTTGTGTAACTTTACAAAAACTGAAAAGCGTTCAAAACGTGTGGGCTGAGTAAGCTAAGCAGATTTTCCAATTAAAAACAAATGTTTTCTACTAATAAACAACGGAAAATTTTATAAAATTTAAAAATTCAATATTGCACAATCAAAAATTAGCCTAGTTCAATGGAAGAAGTTGGGTTAAAAATCCATGAGGCTGGCGCCTTACGTACTAAATGAACGAGTGCTGAAATGATATTTTTTAATTTTTATTTTGAAGAAAAACTGCTTTACTCAATTTTATATCAAAACTCCATTTAGGTATACAACTTCATTTTTACATTAGGTGGAATGTCCACCGTACCCCAAGAATATTCTTGCTTGAAGTGTTCTTTGCTTACTAATTAATAAGTTAAATGCAAAAAGAAAAATAAAGAATGTAATTAAAAAAATGCTTCAGGCCTGTCCACATTTATATCATCCCCTGAAGTCCAAACAAGAAATTGATGATATACTCCAACTGTATATCCTCTCCTTCTCTAAATTCTCACTTACAACATGCCAGTTGGGCAAGACTAGAGGGTAGATTGAAGCTGTAGTCTGCATGCTCATACTGGCTAATGCTTCTTATTAATCAGCTTATGCTAGCTACAGGCTATCGAGGGATGGCTATCGAACAACCCTGGCCTTGAGTAGAATTTTCTCCACTCAAGCCTTTGCTGGTGTGAATGGAATTTTTCTCATTGTCTTTATTGTTGGATGGTCTGATACAGAAGGCAATGGGAAACCACTGCATGTCTTTGTGACCTTTTTATTCCCTGCTTTGGTCCAGAGATAATCGGGTTTACCTGTTCACGAGACCAATTACCAGGTGTAGCCTGTAAATACTACATTCTCCTTCATCAATAATACAATAAATAAATAAATTAACTGTTGTCATACCTATCGTTGTGTGTCTAGTGTACAACCAACCAAGCTGAAGCGCTTGCATTAATTAACGCATATGAATACGTAAAAGGAAATAATGAACAAAATTAGTAAACAACTAATTACAGACATTCAAAACAACAACACAAAAATATATTTGACTTCGGTCAAAGGACTTGCCGGACCCCACGAAAACAAATTGGTTGACAAAATTGCAAAACATACATCCAAGGACTAGAATATCCCCATAGCATACTCCAACATAACAATACAAAGTCTACAATACACGTTACGTAAGGACACAACAAAACAGTGTCAGGAGCGATGGGACAAAACAGAAAAAGGCAAGCATTTAAAAACATTCATTCAAATCTTGAGGAATACCTCAACACCTGTACTGCTACTGACTATTACTCGTCACAAATACTCACTGGACACGGAACTACAAAAATCTTATTAACATAGGTTCAAAATACTAAATTACGAAAATTGCCTTTGTGTCAAAACAAGTTATCGTACACCTCATCTACACTTGCACACTGACTACACAGTTAAGAAGCTCACTCCAACAAACACTTCTCAAAACCAAAGACCTATGGCCAATAGATCAAAAGAGTTTGCTTAAAAAATATCAATTTTTATTTAGGCATTTTTTCTAAAAGTTTAATAGGAACAGAAGACGTTTTAAACATTTTACAAAGAATAATATTTTAATTCTTCCCTTCCATTTTTTTTTTACCTACATCAATAATAATGCAATAGAATGAGTGGCATAATTTTCTTAATGAAGTCAAATTAATATGTTTATCCTAATTATGCATTTTAATTTTTCATCACTTTGTTTGTTCTTTCTTTATGTATATTATTTATTTTTTGTTTCCATTTCTTTTTTTTCTTTTTTATTTATTTCAATAAGAAATTTATGAACTACGTTTCATGTATACAAAATCGCGATCTATTATGAATAAACATGTTATATACTACAGTAGTATGGTACATGTAGTAAATTTGTAGTAAATGTAGTATTTGTAAATAATGTATTTTCTCGTTGTCATTAAAATAAGAAGGCGCCTAGTATTTCAGAATCCCTTAACCTCTAAAAACTTTGGCAAATTACTAATTCCATAGCTGCTGCTTAACCATCTATTATCAGTAAGTGGTTGATTCTACAAAAACATGTTATCATGATTTCAATTTGAACCCCGATGTGTTATTTGCTATTTCTACCTGGTCCACGCTAACTCTTATCCAATAACTATGATACACTTATACGTGCTTAAATACTTGACGTGCGGTAGAAGAAGTTCCTTCCCCCTAAACTATCTACACCAGGGGTGAGCAACCTTTTTAATCAACGGGCCAATTTAAATTTTAAAATTTTTTGGCGGGCCGCACAGAAAAGTAACACTTATAAATAATTTACAAAACTTTATTTATAATAAACATTAGAATAGAAAAATTAAAAAAGAGTAAAGATTTCATATACAAATTTTAATTTAATGCAAAAAAATAAAAACAATAAAATAACAGAAAACGATTTTAGTTGAAATTTTAAATCTGTCATTTGGCACTGTTTTTTCGGTACAAGCTGATTAATATCAGCCAGAATTGATGAAGTTGCTAGACGTACCCAGCTTTCTAATCGTGGATCACTCAGTTTTGATTGGTGGTCATTTTTGATTAATTTTACGGTCGAAAATAATTGTTCGCAAACACACGCACTTCCGATCAGAGACATCATTTGCATTGCATTTTTCGCCATAAGCGGAAATTTCTCAGGGCTCACATACGATTTATAACATTTTTTTTAAAGTTTACTCAGAAAAAGACATTTTTTAAATTGGTATTATTCTGCATGTCCATCACTTCCATTTGAAAGTCTTCGGGAACTGTTTCCGCGTCGATATTAAATGGCGAGGAAAACATTTTCATGTAAACCACTGTGTATATAAAATACCTATATATTGTGGGTATTTTTAAAAAGCAGTAACGTTTTCTTTTTCTAAATGTGGAAAGTGAGACTATTCTGCAAAAAATGCTGTTTCCACAATTTTAATTTCCGCTCAAAGCCCTGAATTTTATCATACTCGTTGTAAATAAACTGTCCTTTGCCTTGAAATTCCACATTAAGATCATTGAGATGCTGAGTCATGTCGATAAGAATCCCAAAATCGCATTACCATAATGAGAAAAGGCATATCCCTTCATGTCCAAATACAATTGTATTTCGCTTTTTAAGCCGTATACTCTTTTTAGCATTTACCTCAAATAAGCCTTTCAATTTTTCAGGAATTCTTTAAATTCATGGTGCTTTAAAGCACACAATTTTATAAAACTGATAGTTCAATTATTGGTACTGTAACATTTGGCCAACTCAATCTTTTTGCACACAAATTTTCCTGGTGAATTATGCAGTGGTTAACGAATGTTTCCCTTCTTGTGGATTTCTTAAAATCTTGAAATAGCCTTCCCGATCCTTCCGTCTTAATGCTTGATATTGCTCGTGCCCCATCTGTCGATATACTGTCGATAAATTGAAATATTTTCCAAAAAAGACTTTCATCGTACAGGTTTTTGCTGGTTGTAGTCCCTTGCATTGGAATCAGTGAACACAATTCTTCGGTAATATTAAATTTGGTATCAACCACGTAAAAATATAGCCAGTTGTGCTGTATCGCTAATATCGCAACTCTTATCAAAGAACAGTATTCCAGTTTTGCAATGCGTTCACGAATCGTTGTTGCTATGTAACTCGTAAAAAAAAAAATTGTTTCAGTAGTATATACTACCATTAAATTATAATTAATGTTTTACAGTATATTGATGGCAGAGAGTCGATAAAATAAATTCAAATTTAGAAATGCTTGGCGGGCCACAGAAATATGTTGAAAGGGTCCTAAGCGGCCCGCGGGCCGCGTGTTGCTCATCCCTGATCTACACAATACGGTGTGAATTACACAAACAACTTGTGAATGGTGTATTTATTAAGCATTTAAAACTTTTTTATTTGTGAAATATACTTCTTTTTATTATGTAATAAAATTACTTTTGTTATAGTAAGTATAAATGTCAAGCCCCATGAGAATAAACATAATTTTGTCATTTGGAAAAAAAAAAAAAAAGTCCCGTTGTCCCAAATGAGAAGGCCTGGAATGCGCCATGATACCAGCTGCCAGCTTTTGCCTGGTATGATTTTTTTTTGTCCCAGCAGATGGAACGGGAATGTTTTAGTACTGATGAAATTTGGAGTAAATGCCAGTTTGAAAATGTGTGAAAGGAATTCTAACACCATTGGTAAAACAAATCGATTCTATGAATAGAATTACTTCAAAGTACACCAATATAAGAAGGGGGCAAAATGTTATCTCGCCACTTTTTATTTTATGTACATAATAATTCTGTAATATTCATATTTTAAATTTTGTTTCTCGGAAAGCCCCTTCTAGTTTTTCTCTCTCCATTTTAAGGGGAATATGATATTCGGTTTTACAAAGCAATGTAACCCCTAAAATTGAACGCCTGGCTTGAAAATGGTGGCTTGTATAAGTACCGGTGTATAAACAATGGTGAAGTTGGCCCAACTGCTAATTAATTCGGGCGAAGTGTAAACTGTTGCTCGGAGCTTCCCCCTGTCAGAATTCCCTTCCCTATATCTAGCCTAGCCTTCCTTCTAGAGGCATAGTTCAACTTGCTTCTTCCTCCAGCCGTCATAGTCAAACCGCGAATTGGCTCACAAGGAAAATCCTTCAAGTATACTTAATTATGTTATAATATCGTTGGTAAAACTTAATCCACAGGTCTTCTGGAGGGCAAAATTAGGTATGTGCTGTTAAGTTGGGGAGTCTGGCTTACATTGGCAAATATGTGAATTCGTTAACAAAGAAAGACCTTGGGTTGTTGGGAAAGGACCGGCCTAGATTGTCTGTTAACCAGGGTTCGATTCTGGCTTATTCAATTTATTGCTTCCTTAGTGATTAAATTATGAATAATAGTAATATTCTATTTTCATATAAGTATAACATAATTCACTCCAACTCTTGTCATATTACCAATAAGAGAGCCACTTGAAGTGGGAGCTTAAATGCCTAATATTGTTTTAATTGAACTTTTAATGTAGGAAGTGCATGTAAATACATGACGTCAACATTTAAAATTTTGATCTAGACCATAACCCGTATACAATTGTTTCATTAAACACTAAACTTTATCGTCTTTAATGGCTGGCCAGGAATGGGGGGAGTAAGAAGTCGGAGGGGAGGGGTGAATTTGAAAAATCTTATTATCTCCGTTATTAAAAGCCTTATCGAAAATTGTTATAAAACCAAGGCTTCTTAAACTATTGTCATTCTACTATTGTCATCATACACTTCTACGGAGCTCAAATATTAAGCGAGTTGCACATTCTTGTTATCAGACTTCAGTAAACCACCACTTCTACAAGTCGGATTTTTAGTTAGAAATATAAAATATATGGTGAGATGAGATTAATAGTGTGTTGTACTTGCAAGTGGGAAATCTGCTTAGTTTACGCAGCTCCTGCGGAAATTTAAACTATATTATTATGTCTAGTCATATTTGTGTTCTATTAATATCTGGCTTATAATCTAGCAGCTGAAGGTAATGGTGGCCTCTGCTGACTCCCTTCACGAGGATACGTGGTGCACGGGCTATCCATCAGCCTTCATGGTTCAATGAGGCTCTTGATGATGTTTAGTTTGAAAAGGTTTCATGAGCATTATATTTCCGTGCTTGCTGTTTATATAAAACTGATATGAATTTCTCACAATGATCTGCACGATTTGGCTGGCTATTTTCTTGGACGCCATATCAAATTTTAGTTCATGAAATAAGCTTATCCAGTTGTTACAGCTGTAATGCTACCTGTCTGCAGAAAGGAAGACTCTGAAAAATGATTTGGTTGAACTAATAAATGCGCAAGGCATATGAAATAATATAAGCTGACTAGTAGTATAAGTAAAACGAACCTGATAGACTTTGACGAGTTATATTATACATTTAAGAAAAATGCCAGCTATAGGATCCAGGTAAATTAAACATTTTCTCTAAGAATGAAATAGATATTGTTAAAAATTTTATATTAACACCTTATATTCATTAAAATTATTTTGAAAACTACTGTGGACAGACGCCATCACTCATGGCTCCGAAAAACCCTCTATACATCTCATTTTCGAAGTTACCAGTTAGTTCCGAAATAGTAAAGCCAATAGCAAGCACGTCCAATATTTTACATATTTGGGGTGTAATTTCATAAAATCCATACTTGGTTAACCTCAAAGGATAGTCATTCTAATGGAGAAAGTGCAATAGGGAGTAATATAATACAAGGGATTAGTGGTTTGATGGGAGAGTATGAAGTTTTTCATGTAAAAAGCAATAACCTACTCTCTCTCTCTCTCTCTCTCTCTCTCTCTCTCTCTCTCTCTCTCTCTCTCTCTCTCTCTCTGTGTATATATATATATATATATATATATATATATATATATATATATATATATATAAATTTCTTCAATTGTAACCAAACTAGATATTCCTCCTTCTTTATTAACTGCATGAAATATTTAGCCCTCCTTTATCAGTTAACTTGTTTCCTATTATTTCTTCAAATTATTTCTTCAAAAACCACCGGTTTCTGTCATAGTGTGTACATAATGTCTCATACCACTGCGTGGGAAATCTTAGTTTAAGCCTGCATGTCGGAATTTGTACAAATGTTGATCTGAATTATTTTTGTCTATCTGGGCTATTTACCAAGACATTTGAATTTCTTAATTTTCAGCCTTTAGTATACCCGTTTTTACATTAAATTGTTAGTAATTTGAAAATGTTTATTTGATCTATACCATTTACGATATTTAACTATTTCATTCGCCACTTAAGATCATATTCGTTAACGGCTGATTTCTGACCCATAATAGGAGGAGGGGGTGAGGGTTAGAGGGAATTCAAAATATCTCCCTTATTATGAGTCAGATCAAAACATGTTTTAGGACCAATCTTGTTAAGCACTTGCAGCGCTGCAAATGTCGTTTCATATACTTTCTCAAGTTATTCGAACTTTCTTGTTTTCAGCCTTCAATAAAATCCCACTTCTACTCATCTGATTTTTACTTAGAAACAGAGAGAGGGAATATACGGTGACCAGTGTGTCATCCAGCGCGGGGGACATTTGCTTACATCACATAGTACTTGTATAACGGATTTTTTTTAAAAACTAATACCCTTTTAGAACATAAATGCTTATATTTTCAATTATTTTTTCCATTATTCTAACAACGCAAAACACATACTCCTAAAGATAAAGAATACAACTAACATGTTGCGTGTGTGGGGCGCTTTATGGGATAACTAACAGATAGCATTTCCCAAACACGGGCATGCTCAGAAGATTCAAAGGCACCTGTGTCAAAGGCACCGTCCAGAGCCGTGATAATGACCTAAATCTGCAATAGATCATTATCTGGCTTCTTGAGAGTAATTGTCTTCTCGTGTCTTCCTTTAGTTCAGCCTCACAATCTCATTACTGAGGTTATTAATGATTTGCCCGTCCGTCACGCGGACAGCGGGGAGCATATATCTCCCTCACAACTATAGACCAATCAATATTCAAATGGTATTTCTCGAGTCATGAAATAAATAAATAAAGTCTTTACTCAAGTAAAAATAAACTTGTGATCAACGTTTTAGCAGATTAACTTTAGGGAAATTAACTTTTGATTAATCCCTGTACTTATGACGCTATTTACGGAAATTGTAATGAGGCCTGTTCAAAATGATATTTATAATTATGTAATTCAATATCCGTTTTATATAACATTTGATTGTCGCCTTCCTTCAGGGTTGGACATATAAGGTTTGTGTTCATTCATCCGGGATGTATTCCTCCATCTAGATCTTTAGAATTACCTGATGTATCCGGATCATCAATTGCTCGCCCACATCTTTGACCAATTCGCAAGGCAAACCGTCAATTCCAAGGGCTTTTTGCCTATTGATTTTGTTGAATGCCCTCTCCAGATCCAAGAGATCTGGCTGCTCGACCGTATTTCCTTCCAGGTCTTCAGCATGGTCCGCGTAGTCTTCCTCCGTAAGGCTTCCTATATTCGGCACCTACTGGACGTATTCCTTGCAAATCTCCCAGCACTTCCTTGTTTTCCGCTGTCAGTTTTCCTTACTTTCTTTTCAACTGGGTAATTCTCCTTTTATAACAGGTTCTTTCTTTTAACAGATAAGCCCTTAAGGTTGTACTCATGACGCGATCTTCGAAAACAATTCTTCATATCTCCATCGATCCTACCAAGGAGATGATCGTTTTATGAAAAAAGAAGGATCAAGTTCGTTAATGGCTGAAATCGGACCAGGGCGAGGGGGGGGGTTAGAAGGGGATTTTCGAAATATCTCCGTTATTATGGGTCAGATCGAAATATTTTATCGAACCAATCTTATTGCAAATTAAATATACTATAATATTGTTATATACATTTATTCTCTATCTTGAATATTAGCCGAGATATTTGCATTTTTATTAAGTGTGTGCGGATAACAGAGATGAGATCGGTTGTAGTCGGTTCTATTCAGGTCTTTCCACCGAAACCTAGTTCGGCCGATTCCGTAACTGTTCGGCCCTACTGAAATTGGTTTAGAGACTCGTTACTACTACTGTTATTAGTAGGCAGATTTCTCTATTGTAAAACTTCACGTGGAAAATCTGCTTAGTTTACGCAGCCCCTGAGTAACGGATTTTTCATATATCGGCGTAGAACTTCGAGACCTTACCACTTTGCCTCTATGCCTTGAAGTCCCTGAGACAGGAAAAGTCTCTTGGCTATACTGAGAGTTGTATTAGCTGATTTTTGTGGAGCCTCGTACGTATCTCTTGATTCTCTGCCCCTATGCCTAGACTCAGGATCTTTAACTTTCTTCATTCCTCCACAGCCTTCGGGCATACTTGCGTGAACCATTTCTTGGGCCGTATCCTGTACTCCAATCACCTGAAAGACTGGTTCTTTCTATTCATCTGTCTAGGTCAAGTACGTCTACTCTGTTGGCCATTTCTGTTTTATGTAGCGATTGAGTATCAGACTTTTAACTTTTGGACTTCATCCTCTTTAGCGTGATCTCCGTCGTGTTCCTCTTTAAACGTTTGTTGAATTTAATTTTAACCAAGGAATGATCGGAATCACAGTCGACCCCCCCACGACTCCTAAAATCTTCAATGGAACTTCGGTGTCTTTCATATACATAAATATAAACGTACATATGCTGTTTAATATGTCTCCAAAGAGAACAGTCTTAGTTAAAGTCAGAAGTGGCGGAATGTTATAAAACATGTTCAAGTCTTCTGAGCTCAAAGTGTATATGGTTTATAATTGTTTTAGACAAAAACATAAACCCTGGGATTTCATTGGCTTTGTACAAATAACATTTCATTTGCACAAAGTTTGACATTGCATTTGGGAAGGGATCTCTCTCTTGCTTTTCTGTTCCACCTCAACTAAATCAGTGGGTTGGCCACTAAAGGAAACAGAACATTCCAACGTATTCCTTAGTCACTGAAGCTGCCCTGTGACTTCATTTTTCCCATAAATAAATCATTTATTTTTTCTCCATCTCGTATATTAACAGAATTATTTGATTTTCTAATTTCCAGCCCCCACTCCAACTTATGTGAGTACCTGAGTCACTAAACATCTTATTTCCAACTCAAGTTTAATGCCCTCTTTTGGGATGGATTTTCATTAAAGGGAATAAGTGCCAGGTCCATAGCATTGCCAGTACTTGGGAAGTCTGCTTTGTTCGTGTAGCCTCTGCGTCAAGGAGTTTTTCTTAACGACCCTTAAAAAGAAATTACGTATTCTCTGTCATTTCTGGTCTAAACAATTTTTTGTTTTCGTTTTAGCAGATTTCCCTTAAGGGAAATCAGCTATTGAGGTTGAACTCATGATGTGATTTTAGAAATTTTTCTTCAAATGTCCATCGATCCTACCTAGGAGATGACGAAAATGAGGTCCGTTCAAAACTGTATATATATATGTCTGTTACCGCTCTAGCGATCGCAATTATTGTTTAATCGTTACGAAACTCGATATTTAGTCGTTTTATGTAAAAAGAAAGATCAAGTTCGTTAACGGCTGAAATCGGACCAGTGGGAGGGGGGGTTTAGAGGGGAGGATTTTTGAAAATTCGAAATATCTCCGTTACTATAGGTCGGATCGAAAACTTGTATAGAAGAAATCTTATTGTAAATTAAATTTACTATAAATATTGTTATATACATTAACTCACTATCTTGAATATTAACCGAGATATTGGCATTTTTCAGTTTTCAGCCACCAGCAAACCGCCACTTCTACTCATGTTACATAAACAATACTCTGCTACATAATAAATCACATTATTCGAAGTTTAAATACCAAAATTTGATTGATAGGGATAACAATTATTCTGACTCATTATTAATTACATTACTCGATATAGTAAATAGTTCTCAATAAAATTAATATGTTATTTTCTGATATATTTCAGTACTAGTTTTTCTTTCCGGTGTGAAGCGGGCAGACCGTTTGTTTACATTTCTAACCTAACGCTTCCTGTCAAGAGGTTATTGAAATTGGATGAACCATTTCTTATTTCCGTTTGTATTTATTCACGGTGGTGTTGTGTTACCTGTATGTAGATTTATCTATTACTAAACTTCACGAGGGAAATCTGCTTAGTTTACGCAGCCCCTGCGTGACGGACTTTTATGTTTGTCATACCCTATAAACTCCTTCTTCGTACAACTGCATTGAGTTTTTCCTTATTTTTCCAGGATCTTATGCATATGAAAAATGGTTATTACATTTGATAAGAGTAATGCAGTTTTTTGATCTGTAAAGCCGTACAAGTATAAATACTCCCATTAATAATTTTGGATCATTACTTTTCCAAATAAAACTTCCCTTTTGTAGTTGTATTGTTAAATACCACGAGGGAAGTTATAAAATCTTAGTCATAATTATGTGGGATGCGAGCAATTATGTTTTGATTGATATAAATTATTCGGGTAAATAAGTTTTCCTTCTTCTAATTGGATCATTAGTCTGATACTTTAATTGATTGACTTCATCGTATCATAAATAAGAAATTCTGGAAGCCTTTGTTACATAATACTGATTAGATAACATAACACGATTAAAGATGAGATAAATATAAGTTTCTGGAATGATAATTATATTTTGCATTGGTAGCAACAGAGTGGCTACCTACACTTAATAAGCAGGGAATCCCGATTCGAAAACAAGTCCATTGACAGGTGTCCATATCGAAATGTGTTACATGCTATGTATTAACGTCTACACAGGGACGTGTTATACGGAAATTACCATCCTTTTCCGCCGTTTTCTGTCACTGCTGGTCTTAACATTTTTTAGTTTTTGTTTTTTGGCTTCATGTAGAATAAACTCCTTTTTTATTCAACTGAATTGAATTTTCCCTTCTTTTTCCAGGATATCGTGCAGATGAAAAGTGGTTACTACGTTTGCCAAAAGCAATGCAGATTTTAAATCAGTAAAGCCGTTCAAGTAAAAATTTTAATACGAAGGAAAACTCAAGTCAGTTATATAAAGAAGGAGTTTATAAGGCATGACAAATATAAAAGGAAAACAAAACATATTTAGGCCTGGAATGACTGGAAGTACGTAATTTCTTTTTAACCCTCCAGAACTCGCGTCAAAATGAGTGACCAGAGAACTCGCGCGTGAGAATTTTTCTCACACCACCTATTTCCAACAAATGTTTTTTAAATTTATTATAAACATCAAATACTAATACAAAATATTAATATTATTAAAAATTTATTGTTCAGGTATTCTGTTTTGAAGAAACAGTATGTCAAGCAACTTAAAAAGCTACCTAATTTAAATTTTGTTCTCCACAATAATGACAGAACAAAGGAATGCTCATTAAAAACTGTTTCTCTACATGTTTTTTGACTTTTTCTTTATTCTCCTAGGACAACAGGCAGAAAGCTGTGACAAGGTACTAGTAGCAGAACATGTGGGATTCCCCTCTTCTACACAAGCAATCCTCTTCATTTTGTTCCTTTCTAATAGGGACATGGTGGTCAGTTGTGAACGGTCGATCAGGTGAGGTTTGATAACTTCCAGAGCAAAAAAAAAAAAAAACAGATTTCGGCAAATCACCAAAGCTCTCGTTTGATGAGGAACTCGCACTGTGAGAAAAACACTCACACTTAACTTACTCCGACTGATTAAACCTGACCTGGAGACAGTCAGCTGATACTAATGAATGGGAGTCGAAGAGGGTGGTAAGAGAAGGATACAAGGTGTAGCTAGAGAGAAGACCACTATCGCCAAAGACGTATAATAATAGATATAACGTTTTTCTTCGGGGTGTGAGTATTTTGCTCACGGCGCGAGTTCTGGAGGGTTAAGGATCATTAGGGGAACGTCCATAACGCAGAGATTGCATAAACTAAGCAGACTTCCCAAGTATTGTGCTTGCAATGGATCTGACACTAGATAGTCTGATGAGGATTAGATAATCCTCATATTTGCGGCTCTTATGTTAAAAAAAATGACGTCAAATTTCCTGCCCAGCTGCCCATCCACGCCGTTGCCTAGCAACCCTTGCCCTGATGTGTACCTCCATGGACACGTGGTAGAAGAGAAAAAAAGGACAGTCTGAAGAAAATGACGACACTGGCATAAGGCCCACAAACAGTACTCGTTGCATATGTAAATAAGATAACGCTCGCCATGGAGTCAAGAAATTGCTGAGTGTGGGCAGGAGGAGAGTACAGTAGAGAACGACAAGTAATGAGGTACCTCATTTTATGAAAAAAGTATGTTCAGAACTAAAGGAGTGACAAACATCGAGTCCAGCCATCATCGGCCATGATGCCCAGTGCCCTTTGACAAAATGCAGCGTTGTCTTATATATATGTACTTGCATTCACCATGGCCATTCAGGCAATAGTTAGTTTTTGTCATTAAAATATAGGGGCTCAGGTTAGCCATGTGAGTTAAAGCGTTAACCTTAATCTCACACGGTAAACCTAGAGTGGCGAGTTCGATTCTTGCCTGGGCAAAAGAAATTATTTAGTGACGAAATTCATTAAATAACCTCCTAAATCCAAATATGGCTAGAAAATGGTGGTAACCTGTAGATAACCCGTCCCAATTAGCCTGAGTTGCAAAAAGTGGACGTTAATAAATAATAATAATAATAATAATTAAAATATATCATGTTTATTTATTAATTATATTTCAGTCTTTCTTTATATAATCCACTCACATCCCATTTATTATTCTTAGGCATATCTCCCTTTTAAGAGAAGCTTCGAATTACTTTGTTGAGCTCATATTCGCTGTAATAAAGCTAATTACTTGGGACAATTGCTGCGTTGGTGAGTAGATGTTTGGTCGAGGCAGTGTGATGTAGGTAGAGTAGCTAATGACAAATCCATGTATATCGGTGAGGTGTGTTGGCCAAGCTATGCCCGCTCCTAGCTTCTCTACTGCCCGAGCACGAACTTGCCAAATCGACCGCGAAACCCTCACTACACCTCTAATGCATCACTCTCTCTCTCCTCGTATGACACGTTCCCTCAGTTATTTTTTATCGCATATTTATCAGAAAACGGTAATCTCGTGAAGTAAGTTATATATTATATGAACTATTTCCTTACAGTTCCTTATATTCTGGAGTCATTATGGAATTCTAACTCCCATGTGCTTTTAGCAAATTTCCCCTAAGGGAAATCAGCTATTGAGGTCGTACTCATGATGCGATTTTCGAAAGTTTTCCAATGTCCATCGATCCTACCTAGGAGATGACGAAAATGAGGTCCGTTCAAAACTGTATATATATACAACCCGCTGGAGACATTGCAGTGAGCATGAAACCCTCCCTCATGTCCTAGGTTCTTGCCCATGGGGAGAGCTGTTGCGCAATTCACGTCATCACGAAGTCCGCTCTGAAATAGCAACACTCATCAAAAAATATCACCCAGACTGGGAAATATTTGAAGAGGTTAGTTGCTTGTCAGAAGATCTCTCAGAGACGTGCCAACATCATTATAATCAATAAGAAGATCAAATTAGGACATATACTAGATCCTACAGTAAGGTTTGAAGCAGGATATTCTCAAGCAATTGAGGTTGATTTAGAGAAAAAAAAGATTTACGAACCTTGCTGTAGGTATCTAAAAGAGAAATACCAAGTTCAAAATTGGAGCGTCGACGGATTGCTGTTTGGGGCAAGAGGAGTAATCCCAAAAAAAACGGCCGACATACTCCAAGAATATGGACTGAAGACTGAAGAAATATGCCAAATGTCGACATCAATTATAAAGAAAAGTGTCAGAATCATTAATAATCACTTGTACAAAATAAAATAAAGCTCAACATAAGCTGTCCTCTAAAACTAGTCACTCACCAGCTCAAAATTTAATGAAATCAAATTAATTCCCTACAAAAAAAAAATGTAAGCATATATATAAAACATTTAAAAACAATCATTTTTATTTTACCTGTATGCCCTGGTGGGCTGATTAGGAGGCTGACCCAAACGAGTACCCTCAAAATGGGGGCAGCTTGTTATTTGATTTGATATATATATATATATATATATATATATATATATATATATATATATATATGTCTGTTAATGCTCTAGCGGTAGCAATTATTGTTTAAACGTTACCAAACTCGATATTTAGTCGTTTTATGTAAAAAGAAAGACCAAGTTCGTTAACGGCTGAAATCGGACCAGGGGGAGGGGGATTTTCGAAAATTCGACATATCTCCGTTACTATACGTCGGATTGAAAAAGAATCAATATTATTGTAAATTAAATGTACTATAATTATTATTATACGCATTTTTTCTCTATCTTGAATACTAGCCTAGATATTTGCATTTTTCAGTTTTCAGCAAACCCCCTTCTACTCATGTTACATAAAGGATACTCTATTATATAATAAACCGCATTGTTCGAAGCTTAAATATCAAATATTGTATTCAAGGTACCTGTATTATACGAGATACATGCAAATATGTCCTGGTGACCCCCCCCCCCATCTTAAAGTCTTGGATTCCTAAAATTAGATTGATTGAGATAACAATTATACTGACTCATTATTAATTACAGTAATAGATATAGTAAATAGTTCCGAATAATAGTAATATGTTATATTCTGATATATTTCAGTAATTGTTTTTCTTTTCGGTGTAAGCCTGGCAGATCTGTTTGTTTACATTTCAAACACTTCTTGTCGGCAGATTATTGAAATTGACTGAAACATTTCTTATTTCCCTTTATATTTGTTCACTTAATATTCACGGTGGTGTTGTGTTAGCTGTATGTAGATTTATCTATTACTAAACTTCACGAGGGAAATCTGCTTAGTTTACGCAGCCCTTGCGTGACGGACTT
Source organism: Riptortus pedestris (assembly GCA_019009955.1). Taxonomy (NCBI): domain Eukaryota; kingdom Metazoa; phylum Arthropoda; class Insecta; order Hemiptera; family Alydidae; genus Riptortus; species Riptortus pedestris. Next base: position 93,500,301 of record CM032229.1, on the reverse strand, counting down.
TTATACTTGTGGGAAATATTATAGTTGGTCGAAACTGGGTCTTCTTGCTTTCCAGCTAAATAGAGCAGCCAATAGCGACGTCGAATGAAGTTCAGTTACATTTCTCTTGATTTCTTCAAAAATTTCTATAAGGTTTCCCTTACGAAGTATTTATGGGAAATAAACATTATTCATTCTAGATTAAATAATGAATGTAATTATTAAAACACAGAGTTTATTAATAAGGAAATAATTATGAACACCCCTCCCCGCCCAAAAAAAAAATAAATCTAAAATTAATATTAACCATCACAGTAGTTAGTATCCTAGGATTGATAGGCCCGAGGTGGCTTGCATTCCTCCTACAGGGCAACCTACAACGAGATGTCTGCCCGAACTGGTGGTATATGCTCCCCAAGGATAAGGGAGAAAAGCCCGTCACGCAGGGGCTGCGTTAACTAAGCAGATTTCCCAAGTGCCTCACGTATTTGCATTTATCTCAAAACGTAAAAGTTCAATGAAAAATAAAATTGGTATTTAGGCTTTAAATAATGTGCTTCATAATATAACAGCTTATTGTTAATATGACCTGAGTAGAAGTTGATGTTTACTGAAGGCCAAAAACTAAAAAAAATACAAATATCTTCGTTAGTAATCAAAATAATCAAAAAAACTTACATAAATGCATTTATAGAACATTACATTTGCAATAAGGTTGATTTCATACAAATTTTCGATCCAACGCATAATAACGGAGATATCTTGAATTTTTGAAATTCCCACTTCTAAATCCCCCTCCTCCCACTTGTCCAATTTTAGCCCTTAACGAACTTTATCTTCGTTTTTACATAAATATCGAGTTCGGTACCGATCAAACGAAATTTGTGACCCCTAGAGCGTTTTATTTATATTCTTGTATCTTCTCTCCCAATATATTTTTTATATCTAACTGGAAATTTTATGAGTAGAAGTGGGGGTTTACTGTCAACAGTAAATAACAATTAATTGTGAATAACTCTTAATATTTAAGCCACAAAAAAAATGTGTAGAAGGACAATTGTACAGCGTCAATAGTTTAATAAGTTCGATTCTATAACATGTTTTATTGCGACCAATATTAGACGGAGCTATTTAGAGTTTTCGAAATTCCCCTCTCTAACCCCCCCCCCCGTTCCTGGTTAGATTTCAGCTATTAACGACTATGAACTTTAATTATATGGTTAAATATGGATTATGGTATTGAGCAAATGAACATTTCTTGAGTAAAGATGTTAAATCTCAATTCAGCGTTAACGAACATCGTAGGATCAAGAGACAATTGAGGAAATTTGTTTATTTATTTAAAGTATCCTTTCAAGAAAATTAGGCGATGGGCCTAAACTGATATTTCTTTAGCCCCAAAGCTTAGACATTCTAATACAGGAACTGAACTTCCCCATCTCTGTTGATCAACTATCACTACAGTGCTGCCATAAGTCAATGCAATAGACAAGAGAATCCATTTTCATTTAAAGAACAGGACGTCTTTGTAGTCAAATCTTGCCCTAATATAACTCATTGATTCGACTTAATTTCCAATGGAATTCATAAATATTTGCCAAGAGCTTGGCTCCATTATATAGCAAGCCTGTTCTACAGTATTTTAGACTATAATCGTCTTAGATCTGGAATCTACACAAATCAAGTTGTTCATAGCTATTTAGACAATGATCTATAAGAATGGTGACCCCAAAAACTACATACTAATAGAATTTCTCCGGACCATTCTGAAATTCTTCACATCAGTCTTTTCTAATAGACTCATTTACTGGGCACAATTAAATACAGTGCTACCCAATGATGAGGTTTAGGTGTATTGACAACATATGTTGCCCATAAAGATGGTAGGTTATATGTACTATTTATTTATAGATAATAAGTTCCTTCAACTCCCTCCCACATGAAAAGTTTTTAAAAAAAATTGTATAAGTTTGGACCTATATAAAAAATAATCCATGTTCTTCAGATTATTTGTAATAGTACTAAAGTTGTGGTACAAATTACAGAAAGAAGAAAATATATGCTTATTTAGGAGTTACATTCCCATATTTCGGATTATTTATCTGTAATATTAGAAATAAAATTCAACTTTAAAATCAAACTTTCAGAGAAAAGTGCCTATTTCTGTTTCTCCTCATGAGTCTCACATAAATAAATATAAACATTATATTGTATGTCTCTCTCTCTCTCTCTCTCTCTCTCTCTCTCTCTCTCTCTCTCTCTCTCTCTCTCTCTCTCTCTCTCTCTCTCTCTCTCTCTCTCTCTCTCTCTCTCTCTTTCTCCTCTCTCTCTCTCTCTCTCTCTCCCTCTCTCTCTCTCTCTCTCTCTTTCTCTCTTTCTCCTCTCTCTCTCTCTCTCTCTCTCTCTCTCTCTCTCTCTCTCTCTCTCTCTCTCTCACACACACACACACGTGTGTATGGGTGTGTGTGTGGGTGTGTATGTGTATGTATAGTGTTTTTAATATGTCTGCCCGTATGAAGCCACAGAAGACAGGTCCCTGATATTTACATGTATTTGTAAGGTGCTTAACAATAATGAAAGATGTTAATAGAGTAAAACACTGAAATTAACTGACTAATTAGTTCTGAACTGAACAATTGAGACCCCAGCATGCCAAACTATGTACATTACAAAAATGGTGATTTGCGTTAAAAAGAAACTCCTTATCTTAAGAAAGGATTGTCATTGAATTTGGAAAATTTAAAAAAAATAGTCTTGCAGAGGCTGTGTAAACTAAGCAGATATCACACATGCTGCACATGACACATTGGTGATATCATACACCGTCAATTCTGTATTTTACAAGTAGTAAAAAGCCTATGCTTACTGGAATTAAAATGTGAGTTGGACATGAGTTGTTGATTGACTCAGTCAAAATAAAAATTGATGACAAGAAGTTAAAGCTTACTTAAATTCGAAAATAAGAAATTATCCTCAGTATTTGAGTTACAAAAAGGTAATGGGTTAGTAGTAATACACGTACAAAATTTCATAAAATTGTTTTCAGTAGTTTAGGCATGAAAAGGTAACAAACAGACACAAGAGCCAAAAATTATTAATATCATTTCAATTCCATGCAAAACAAAAAAGTATCGTGAAATTTTGAGGGAAAAAAAACAATCTACAGAAAAACGTTATTTTTTTTTTTTGACAATAACATTTTCTAATATATTTTAGACTGTTCTCCTACAGATATATATTTTTGTCATTGTTCTTACAATAGTTGTCCAAATAGTAGAAAGTGCTCATCGTAATAAATAGATTATTTTTTCGTTTTAATTTATTTATCTTTCTTCAATTATAATATATTTACTGTTTATATCTTTTTGTGTAAAATATATGACTTGGGGGTTAGGTGGATAAGTGTGTTATATCTATGTCTTTATTCCAATAAAAAATTGTTTAAAAACAATGGTGTCATATTACCCAACATGTGGGAAATATATTGTAAATGCAGTTTTTTACAAGATTTGATTCACGTCAATGGTTATGGGGCTAAGGATGGCCATGTGAGTTAAAGGGTTGGCTGGTAAACCTAGAGTGGCGAGTTCTATTCCTGCCTGGGCAATAGGAAATTATTTAGTGACAATAAAACAAAATCCTTAGTCCCACCCTGGCTTGAAAAGGGTGGTAACCTATAGACAGCCCGTTCCAAAGTAGCCAGTAGAATGTATTTTGTTGAGTATGGTCGAGCTTTTGAAAGTGTCTATAGCAAGCCAAGGGATTAGGAGGATTAGCCAACTCAATAGCAAGGTTATTAAAACAATAAGGGCTAAATTGAAGGGACACGATGTTCTGCTGGTAATAGCTGAAAACAGTAATTTGCTGATTAATATGGAAACTGAAATAACAAAGAAGAGTAAAATCTTTTATAAAGAATAATGGAGGTGTACTTTTAGATAAGTATCCAACAGAAAAATATATTGATAGCATAAAAAGTCAATTTAATAAATATTACCACTTTTTCACTAATGACCTTGAAAAGGAATAATATAAAATAATACAACTTATGGTTTCATTATTTTATAGTTCACCCAAAATACATAAGCTGAACAATCCTATATGGAGATTCATTGTTACAAATGAGCAGCTAAATTAAATAATTGACTGATTTTATACCAAGCTGAATTAAATATTCGACAGATTTTTAACCTAACTAAATTAAATATTTGACAGATTTTAAACAAAATTAAATAGTTAATAGATTTAGAACAAAATTAAATATTTGGTACTACAGCATACTTGGAGCTGAATTCCACACAATTTGGTTGGCACTTAAAAACATGACACCTACATCATCACAGCCCAAACACACACTAATTTATTCAGATTCACTAAGCTCATTATTAACCCTTTCCTTGTGCAAAGCCACTATAGCGGCTTGAATCAAGCCACTTTAGTGGCTTTGCGCAAGGAAAGGGTTAACCCTCCGAGACATTTACATCACTCACCCAATCGCACTAAACATAACAGAAGAAATTTATAAATAAAAAACATGCTAAAATACAATTACCCTATAGACCCTATGGACAAGAGGACATTGGACTTAGTACGACAGCAGACTACCAGGCTAAACTAATTACTCAACAAACTCAATACACCAAACAAACTTACTATATAAAGACATAGTGAGACATAAACACCACCAAATCCTAAACAAATGACAATCAGAATGGATGGAAGAAAAAAACCACTTCTGCAGAATCAAAAGTACTATTAAGGAGTGGCCATTGAGCCATACGTCTACTAAACGGGGGAGGAAGTAGTTCTTGCCAGACTCAGGATCGGCTACACTTACCTGACCCATAGACACTTAATGACAAGGACTGATAACCCTATATGCAAATACTGTAACAAACACCTTACGATAAAATACATACTGATAGACTGCATCTAATGAAAATCCTTCACATACCCTACAATATGACAGAACTATTAACTGACAGCAGCCACAAATATTAGATAAATTAAATATTCCACAAATACTAACATATCTAAAACATATAAACATTTACAAAAACATATAGTATAAAATAGAATACGTCTACAGCATACTTAAAAATATTTAAAAGGGTGTGTGTGTGTGTGTAAAAGCATATTTCTTTTGTTTTTTTTTTTGTGGGGATGGGGAGTATTAATAAATTGAACAAATTTTACAACTTCATGAACCAGATCTACCATAAAAGAATTCACAATAGAAACAGAAAATCAATTTTTTGTATGTATGGAAAAATGGTGACCACTGACATTCAAATAACTTTTCAGTCAAATCCTCAGAGTCAAAAATTTTGCTGTGCTTTTTCCTGTCCCCAGGAAACAAAAAAAATTGATAATTGAATTAGGGTAGAGAAATAAATATAAACCGATGATAGAAAAATGTAAAATTTTTATAAGCCATAAAATATGTGAAAAAGGTAACCATAAAAATTGTAAAAAAATATTAACCTATGGTGATAGAAAAATTGATATTAAATAAAGTAAGGTGGTAAAGCTAGGCATTTATATACTTAAAAAGAAGTATAGGAATGATGGATGGTGAGCTGAAAATTTATTGGATTATACCCTATATTGGCTCTGTTTCAAAGGAGATAGGAGGGTCATTAAAAAATACAGGAAGTCAATGTGTCAAATGAAAATTTATAGTCCCTAATTATAAAAAATAAAAGCCAAATAGGCGATAGTGAGAGGGTTAACAAGCTGGGATGCAAATTGACTTCAGAATAATATTGGGGAAACCGGTAGGAGATTGAAACTGAAAATTGCAGAGTATAAACTTTTTACAGTGTTATTAAACATTGCAAGAGTGCAAAATAAAACTGTTATACTATTTGAATAAATTCAGGAAAATAGAGAGACAGGAAAGGATGGAGATATAGAAGAGCAAGAAAATAAGAGGCTGGAAGTGCACTAATGCCCAGTGTATCTCGTGTCAAGTTGGAAAGCCCTCTAACAGAGTTGGTAGTGAGCTGGGAGAAGCCGAGGCTTGCATTCAATTTATTATTTATATTTGAGATTTTATTAAAAGAAATTTTAAAGTGTTGTTTTTAGTAAATTTCACCAAAGGGAAATCAGCTATTGAAATAGAACTCATATGCAATTTTCAAAAAATTTCCTCAACAATATCCGTCCATCCTACTCAAGAGATGATGAAAATGATCTGATCAAACAAATACATTCGTATATACATACATATTTATATTTGTCTATTAAAGCTCTAATGGCCACAACTTTGGTGTGATCGTTACCAAACTCGATATTTAAACGCTTTATGTAAAAATAAATATTAAGCTCATTAATTGCTGAAATTGGACTAGTGGGAGGTGGAGGGGCGATGTTTCGAATTATCTCCATTATTATTCAAATCATCTCTGTTATTTTATGTTGGATCGAAAAAGTGATTAGAACCAATTTTATTGCAAATTTAGTGTTTTATAAATGTTAATATTAACCAATATATCTGCATTTTTTTACTTTTCACACTTCAGTAAACTCCCACTTCTACTCATGCCATATTAACAATAAGCTGCTATATCATGAATCACTTTATTCAAAGCTTAAATACCAAATATGGCCTTCATTGAACTTTTACTGTGCGAGATAACAGTATGCACGTAGTATGATTAAGTTATCAATTAAGACTTTCCGGCCTTGACTCAAAAATCATAATTTGTTCTATGCCATACTCAATACTTAGCTGTTTAATTCAACTGTGTTCATATTAATTAATGGCAGAAATCCCACATGAAATAGGAGGAGTTAGAGGGGGGGGTTATAGGGGCGAGGGTTCATAGGAGGGGGTGTTCAAAATAGTATGTTTCCTTTTATTATGAGCTTAATAGAAACATTTCATAGAACCAATCTTGTTAAAATATTGATATTTTATAGTTGTTTATCTATACATTTATTCTTAACTTATATATTTAGAGAGACATTCATATTTTCTTGTCTTTTGAGTTCTGTAAACTCCCCACTTCTATTCATCGGATTTTTACTTAGAAATAAAGAATATATAGTGAGATGAAATTAGTTGTGTGTCATTCCAGCAAGTGGGAAATCTGCTTTACTTAAACATCCCCTGTGTGATGTTTTTTTGTTAAATTTAAATTTTAGGAAATAAAATTGTTAATAATTTGTATTTTTTAGTCTGGAGATGCCACTGATGTTGTGAAACCAGTAGCTATAAATAAAGATTATAAGAAGAATGCATCTTTCTTATCCCAAAGTGCTGCATCCTGCAACAACGATCACTCAATATACAACTTGTTTAGTACTTGTCGGCTGAGTTTGATCATGCAAATATTCATCATTTACATGGGATATTTACATTTTCAGTTAGTACAGAATTCTACACATAAAAAGTGGTGGAACCAATATCTCCTACATTAATTATTTACTGTTTATATAAGTTATGATTCCTCTATGTCATAAATATCTTTCAGTAACTGTAAACATATGTTCTTGCAGTATTATTATTAAAGCATTTTAATTCATTTATATTTATTTAATTATTTTCTATTGGCATTAATAAGTATTTTATTTTTATTTTCATTTTTACAATACTAACTGTCACATATTCATGGCAAATACTTTATTATTAGAATTTTTGACTTTAATAATCTCGGTAGTCTTTATTATATTGCTCGTTAACAGTTGTTTTATACATTCTTATGCTGCTAAGGGATATTTATGTGAAAAATCCACAGTTCCAGAACTTAGACCAGCTTTTCTCTTTTAGCCCGCGAGAACTCATGCCATGAGATTTTCTCTCTCACCCGGATTCTTTTTGACATCAGCTGCCTCCTGAAGAGAGATGAACCCAGTACTCTACCTGGTAGTACTGAAAGGAGGACGACCCTTCACAGCCTCAATATCCATCAGGAAGCCGGAGGGGCAGATCAATTTTTGGCAAATCTTGAAATGTGTGAGTATTTTTCTCATAGTGAGTTCTCGTGTAGCTGACTTTATACTTAATTTTAGACTTTCTCCTATAACGAGTACTCATATTCCACTTTATTTCTATATGGTTTTTTATTCTGCGTTTTTATGTTATTTTTTTTTCTTTTTAGCAAAAAATAACCAGCACAGGACATGTTGGATGATAGACATAATTTAAAGGGAATTTAAAAAAAGCCCCATGATAGAAAATCTTATAGTCAGTACAGGTGTTATGGAATTTTTAGTGTGAGTTATCATGGGTCAATCAATTTATATATATATATATATATATATATATATATATATATATATATATACACACACACACATATATGTGTTATTTTGTGCAACTCACAGACAAAATTTTAGATTTTATAAGTAACTAGCGAACCCGACAGACGTCCTGCATGATATTTTAAGCGATTAGGATATTAAATTCAATAATATTATGTTTAAAACAAAAGCTACTACATCTCATTTATACTTTGTTATACAACAAAAGTGAATATAACAAAAGTTACTCTAAATAACAAAGTAAACAACTTTTATTATGTGCAAATTTGTCGAAAAACCAATAGGAAATGAAAAATCGCTATTTTAACCCATTTTGTCCGACTGTGACGAATATGTCACAGGCGAGACACCTGTTTTAACCGGATATTCCTCGGCGACAGACGACCGGGGGACAGGGCTGTACGTGTTCGGACATGTACTGCTTCCCCCTCCTAAGAATTAGCTCAGTTCCAGATAGTGTGCCTTCAGGTCAACATCGAAAAAATTGTTTTTGTGAACCGTTCGCTGTTCGACTTTGAAAAAATGGATCCTTCAATGTTGTAAGTATTTCTATTACGTTACTCTTGGTATATTTGACTCATTCCATGATGGATCTTATTTTTGAGATTCTACTTATGAAATTTATGATTAGTTAAGTCAATTTTTAAAAATCTAAATTTTGATAAAACCCATTTGAAGTTCGTGTTACATATATGTCACAGCCGGTCTTGGTATATACAAATTAATTTCTATATTTTTTTAGCAAGAACATAATTCTCAGTGACAATTTGACAGTCAAAGAGGTGATTGATTTATTGGAAGGTCATTTTGATGATGAACTCCAGGATTCCGACCTAGAAGATTCTGAGGATAACGTTCAGGTATGCATCGCTCCACCCGAATCATCTGTCGAGACCGATGAAGATTCTGGTGACGATGATGATGGAGGTAAAGTAGACAACCTTTCCCGAAACCAGTTACTTGCTGAAGCAGAAACTCACAGTAAAAAGTTTCGTGTGTCTGAGCTTCAGGAATGCTTTCTTGAAAAAACAAAACGTAGGAAATGGTTTCAGGGTGATTTACAGGCTGTCCCTGATGAACGTATGTTTTCTAAATTTTCGTCTGATAAATATAAAGATTTAGGTCCAGTTGAACTTTTTGAATTATTTTTTGATAGTGAAGTTATCAACCTTATAATTTCCGAAAGCTGTATTTATGCTGGACAGAAGAATAATCCCAATTATCGTGTAGAAATTCCCGAAGTTAGATGTTTTCTTGCTATTCTTCTTTTATCTGGTTATAATCCCCTACCAAAAGCCAGGCATTATTGGGACACACAAAAAGATTTGCACAATACTTTAGTTTCGGAAGCTATGAGAAGAGATACATTTTTGCAAATAAAAAAGTTTCTCCACTTGAATAATAATAATTATTTGGATTTCTCCGATAAGCTTTGCAAACTCAAGCCATTGATAAATTTACTAAAAAAACGATTTTTAGAAAATTTTGTCCCGAAGAAACAGCTCAATTTCGACGAAAGCATGGTAAAATACTTCGGAAAGCATAGCTGCAAACAATTTATCCAAGGGAAGCCTATACGCTTCGGGTATAAATTGTGGTCACTGAATACAGTGACAGGATATTCTAATCCATCCAGGACCTTCAGCGTCAAAAAATGTAGTCAAAGATTACGTTAGATACGATGGATATGGACACTTGGTAGCCCCCGGTAACCGAAGAAGATGTGCAAATCACCCTTGCAAGTCAGTTGTAAATACTGCGTGTGTCAAGTGCGATCGAGGAATTTGCATAAAATGTTTTGTTTCATTTCATACACCTTTGTGATTAAATATTAACAATGTAAATAGAATTTAAGGGATTTAGTTATTATGTAAATAAAGTTTTTGTTCTCATACAATGTTTTTCCTTCAAGCCTACATTTGATCCCATAATGTCCGAGTGTGACGTATAAGTCACACCCTATCCTGCCTTCAAAAACAACATTAAAAAATTGAAAAATTCATTTTCATTATAGTTAGAGATCTAAAACAATAATCCTGTAGAAAAATATGTAAAAATCAAATATTTTGAGTTACCGGTCAAAATGGGTTAAATTTTAGACCTCCCTTACAACCCCAACTTGCACTTCATCTGCCGGGCTGATTTGTGAATCTAAACCATTCAGAGCGTCACCCAAACGTATACAAAAAAATTCATTCTAATTGGTCCAGCCGTTTAGGAGGAGTTCAGTGACATACAAACGTACAATAGAATTATATATATATAAAAAGATGAAATGCGTACACGTTATACAAAACTGCTTCTTTTTAAAACATCTTAATTTTTCTTTTTTTTCAAACTTCCCCAACATGTTTTGAACCTGTGCTAAAATTAAAAATCATGCCATATACTCAAAAGTAATCATAATATTGCTCCTTTACAATAACTAAATTTGATCAAGCCAAATCTGAGGTTGTTTTTTAACAAGTCAAAGTTTATGAAAACAACTTAATACAACACATTGGACCATAATTATGGAATCACTTGTACCAAGAGGCGTGAGTAATTTTTGGAAGCAGACAGTAATGAATAGTTAAACAATAATGCACAAGGGCAATTTATCTGAATAATGAAGTAAATGTACTATTTTTCTTTATTCAGATTTATATACATATATATGTGTGTGTTTGTGACTATAATATTCGCATTTGTTCTTCATTCAGATAAAATGTAGATGAAAGGAAAATGAAATGCATACATGAGTAACATTGATTATTCTGGTTTATCTTACATAATGTTTACTCTTTTCCATGTTTTCTGTTTTCTCATTTCATTTTTTTTTTTTTTTTTTACAGTTTCTTATTTAATTGGAGGAATGAATAGACAGCATGAAGATAATTACAGATATTCAGGGGCCCATGTGGGTAATTTCATTTAAATAATTATATAATCAAATGACTAACAAATTATTGTCAGTTCAATGGAATGAGCAAGATATTATGCACAATTATCTGTGTCTCCTTTAGATTAATGGGATTAGTTGAATTAAAATAATTTCAAATTACAAATTTGAAGCTGATTAACTCAGACTGATAGACGTACTGACCAGAAAATAACTCAATCCCAATTAAAATGATACTTAAAGTAAAGTACGATGTGCAAATGTACACAGTATGAGAGCAAAATAAGTAAAAGGCAGCCGAATAAGTGCATACCCACAAAACACACGCACACACCCATTCTAAACATCATTGATGAATTAGAGACCTTCATAATTGCATTGCTGTTTATATACTATATTAATAGGACTGGATCTTTTTTACTACTTTGTACAAAGTAAAGGAAGTATTGTGATAGCAAAAATTTTCTTTTTCCAACAGACTTACCCAATTTAGACATCCCTGAACCCAATTTGACTAGTTTCACCTGGTGCCTGTATGCAAGTATTTTGCATAACTTATAAATAGCTAGCCTTAGAATGTTGAAATCTCATATTTGAAATTGAAGTAACATCTACTTATGCACCTTTCCTTTTAATCGTAGTCGACTAAGGATGAGGGGAGGTTAAGAGGAGTGCAAAAATAAAAATAATTCTATTGGGAAGGTCAATAAATTATGTACTAAGACTTATTTTGATATGCTGCATTTAATCAGAAATGTGTATCACTTTCATATGAAATAATTTTAATTAACTTTTAAATGACCAACAATTTTGTTGATCTAATTCAATAGGAATAAAAGTTATGTGATACTCACAATAAATTTTTGTAATTTATTGACACTTGATTTTGAATTATGTGTCCTGGCTTATAAAATTTTCTTTAATTGCATTGTTGTCATTTTGCATTCCTTCTATAGAGTTAAAAGGTTTCCTTTTCCAGTGCTATGGCTTGTATTTGTTTTTGAATGAACTTGCTTTTGTACCATTTTATCTGGGGGAGGGGGAGGGGAGCCAATTCGTAATAATACAGGCATTCAGATAAATGGTAATCACCTAGGTATTTGACAATCTATATATAAATATAAATAATTTTTATCTCCATCCATGTTTAAGTAGCTTCTGCCACCATCTTAAACCATTAGTGGTGGTGAACAGATGCTCTAGATCAGGTATGGACAACCTTTGACATGTTGTGGGCCAAACTTTAGTGTGAAAATAAATTAGCTGGCCTCTTTTAAAAGTCCTGCAGTTTAAAGTAGAATCCATAATTTTTAATGATAGATTATAGAGGCATTAAATTATATGACAATGTAATTATAATACAATATATTAAAATAACAACATGAAATGAAAAAAAATTGGTACACGATTAGAATTAAATCGTAAAAATTGGAATTATTACAAACAAAAAAAGTTAAATAGCGACACCAAAATCAACGAGACACTTGAGCTTGAATTTGGGAAACTAATCCATCGATATTTAGGTTGATTCCACTGATACAAAGACATAAAGATTTTTCCAAATTATCCTCAGTCATCCTTGTACGATGTTTTGATTTATTAACTTTCATCACTGAAAAGAACTTCAGATTTATAAGTACTGCCAAACGAACAAATCCCTCCTCATCATCCTCATTTGGAGTGAGTAGTGTAATATTTTTGTTTAATTGGGTTTTTCAAACTGTCTCGCGGACCTTACAGAGGGCCGGTTGTTGCCCACATATGCTCTAGATTGATCCGTTCATCTACATTCCTTGTTGCCATCTACGTCTGAACTTTCCTCTTTCAACCAAGTGAAACATACACTGTATTAATTTGTGTAATAGATTTATTCTACTCATAACAGCCTACTCACCATCATCTGGCTGATGAATTTTTATTTCCTTACTCTTGTGTTTCTCCTAAATTTATTTTTACATTCAAAATGTTTTCTTAGTTTATTTAAGTGTATTTGCCAGGTTAATGCAAAATGGAGTGAATATTAACACATAAAAAGCTGGAATTTTATTCAAGGTTTAGTAGTGACTGCACTAGCAGAATTTGCTCTAAGACAAGTAGTCTCCTGATTAGCCACCGAAGGTGGTATGAACCAGCTATAGTAAAAGATCTAAAAACTCAATTTATTGTGTCAATTGTGCCATTCTTTGACCTTCAACCTACATATAATGAGTCAATTTAAAATTTAATTCTCATTATCAATCAGTTCAGAAATAACTAAAATTTTTCTCCTGTTGAGAACTACAGCCTTTTTCTTAAAATATTTTAATATAGTTTTCTACATTGCTTTTATTCTAGATAGCTTTATATATTAACCTAAAGTAAATAAATGACTCATTTATGAAAATAATGAATATGATTCCATGGATGTAAGTTTTAGAAAAGTTTAGCTTATATACACTAATGTGTATTGATTTTGAAAATGTAATGATTAATAATCAAGCAATAAATATATCATTTTTATCACAGCTAATGGAGTATTGCATTCAATTTTTATAGAACTGATTTAAAATTTAATGAATAAAACAGTTTTCCCAAGGAAAAAAAATATTGATATTAAATTCTACATATTTTAACAAAGTTGGTGGTTATTAAGAGTAGTATGTCTCTGATTAAAATTTCTTTGACTATATTGCTCAGAGCACAGCCTACCATGGTAGTCACTACCAAGTCCTGATTAATAAGGTCACTTGTTTGGTGTTCCTAATCAATTCATTTCACATTTACCCATTAATATATGTTGATAAAACATTTAAAATATGAACATATGAGTAATTAAAAAAAGAAGAAGGAATACACCAAAATACATAATTGCTACAATAAGGTCTTGTATTTAAATTATATTTTTTTTAAAACCCTAAAAACCCTTTATAAAATCTGCTTTTTGAATTTTAAGTTTTAAAAGAAGCATTCTCCCCCATTATATTTTCTTTTGTATGGCTCAGATTTTCATTCTAGATAACTCAGGATTTGCGCTGGCTGGTGGAGGTCGGTGAGACTCACCGGAGATGTCGGCTCAATAGGGACCAGCTCTAGAGCACTGATGGAGCAGTTCACCACGAAAGTACTCTGTCTTTAATAAATGAAGTATTAAGAGTGGAGGTGTTTTGACCTTGTTATCCTTCTATTAATTCTAGATAACTTCTCTTCAGTTTATTCTTTTTTGAACAGCTTTCAGATCTTACTGGTGCTTTATTGAAATCAAAATACTAATACACTTTTCACTATACAGTATTTATTGTTTTCAATAATTGTTCAAACAATATTCATAGCAACATTGATTGACACAAATAGGAAAAAAAATGAATTTAAAACATCATAAAAATACTCATATCTCACTTTTCATAAGCTAAGCTAAAAATAAAATAAGAGCTACAGAGGTTCTTCTCATGACGTTTTTTTTAAAAAAAAAAAAATATCTTCAAATGTCCAAACATCCACTTTATTCTCCTATGGCTAACAACTTGTGTTATATTAGGGGCTACCCACTCCTGCCTGGTTCGAATAAGATTATTATTTAGTGAGACCAACATTATCCATATAGGAATGAAAATACATTTCTAAACTCACTAAGTATTACTAAATATGCCTTAACACATATCACAAGTCATATTTATTAGGACTTGATATGTTCATTCATTCTAAGGCTAGAAAACAATTACATTTCCCAGCAAGTAGCTGCAGATAATTTTTATTTCCAGGAAATGCATCACAAATAATGTTGAAACTATTCAAAAGGTTAAGAAACCTGCTCTAAATTGTAAAATTGGTGAGGTGATGCAAGTGAAATAAGTTATAATTAATATTTAATTTATTGTTTTCATTGAAAGCTATTATTTTTAACAACTTTTTATTAATAATATTTTAACTATGCCAGGACAGGTTGTCCATCACTTAAGAGTATCCTTCTGTGTTTCAAGTATGGCTCCAGGCACGCACGCACGTGTGTGTGTGTTCTTCCCAACAAGCTACTCTCTGTAGCTGTCTCTTGAAGTGTTTATTATATGCTTTATTTGATGAAGTATTATGAGTATCCCATTATACCCACAAAAGGAACTTGAGTCTGGAAGAAAGTAGGCCTATTATATTAATTTCTTTATTAATAGAAAAAAGTAATTAGTTTTTCTTTTACTCCTAGGTGTACACAATTGAATGCACCAGGAAGTAGACTACTATTCAATAGTTAAGATTTTAATTTGGCAACTAAGAAAGTCAGATTTTGATTCCTCTGATAAAGATAATTATATTTTTTTAATTGTATTAAAACCAATCCCATAACTCTACAGTTATTTAATTTAAATACAAATTAAAATTGAAATTTCAGTTAAAGTATACAATAAATCTCTACTGTGGTTGATTTTGATTATTTTTTTTTATTCAATTTTACCAATATTTAAATATTAAAATGTACCTGTTCAACATTTTGAACATTTAGAGTAATAATATGAGCTAGATATTGGACAAGTATATTTCTTAAAGCATACAAATTTATGCAATACTAACGTTAATGGTGTTTTTGTCTTAATTAAATACAAAAAAAAATCCCCATCCAGGATATTTCATTGTTAATAGGGATATGTTTTATACATTATTATAGGTGTTTGATTCAGTCAATGTGCGAAATAACTAACTTAAAATAAAAATCTGTTTTTTGACATTGAGTGAATCATGCATTTAATGGCTACAAGAGGTGAAGTGAACACTCACTTGCTCTGGTTGGTGTTGCCATCTAGGAGCGGAACTTTAAAACTACACCAAAAGGACGAGAATTTCAGAACTGACTATTAAACCTTATTGTCATTATTACAATTAGGTATTTGCATATAGTATAAAACAAGTAATTTAAATAATTAACCTAGTGAAACTTAGTTTTCCAGTTAATTTATTTTTCTCATTTCAAAATAATAATGAATATTATAACTGAAATTAATTTGTTTTTTAAAGGTAGAAACATGTTAATAAGTATTAAGTTAAAATACACATTTTAAATTAAACAAACCATTTTACATCATTTAATTCTACTGATGACAATATATATTAATGACATTAAAAAAAAAGTGATATTAGAAAAAAAAAAACACCTTTTGAGATTTTTTAATTTAATTTTTTTGTTTCAGCTCAATATAAATATGGGACTGGAATTTATTTTCATAAAAAATTCCATAATCCAGATCATAAATATATCGACGAGATATTCAGACCTCAAAAATAATAAATTCTATGGGCCTAATGATATTTCTTTAGAACTCTTAAAGACCATGCAATATAAACAATATTGGATAAGGTTTAGCAGATGAAATGGGATATTTTCAGTACTGAAAAAAAATTGTATGCAAGATCTTATTAAAATAAATATCCAAAATTTTTTTCTGCACTTTATTTTAAACTTATTTTATTTGAAAGTGATATATGATTTCTTTATTCTTATGCATAAAATTTTAAAAAATGATATAGAAAATAATTTATAGATCACTCAATTATGAAAGTTCTTTTCATAAAAAATAATAGGAAATATGTTTTGGGGCATCATTGTTGAATGAACCTCAAAAATAAAAAAGAATTCTGGTTTTCAGGGATTTTTTTGTTAGTTGTTTGTAAGGGTTAAGATAAGGGGGATTTTTATTGCACTTATTTAAAATCCTTCCATTTGAATGTGCATCCAATATCTCCATTGCAATGCATCAGATCTAAATATTGCATACAAAATAAAATTAAATGAATAAAAATCTTTCCTTTAGAAATCTTCTGTATTTGTAAAAAAGTACAGAGAAACACACTTTTTTTTTTTTTTAATCACCCTCTTCTTAACCCTCCCTGACCTTCGACAAATGTCATTCAAAAGAAGAGGTGCACTTCTAAGTGTTACATCGGCCCTAAATTTAAAGTTTTAACATTTTAAGGCTATTCCTTTATGTGTAGTGCGAGATATATACTCATATCATTGCAAAACTAATAAAGATGAATTCAGGGAGGATCTATATGGATTACACAATTGTAACCTGAAAACCATTTTTTTTTTTTTTTTGAAACCAGGTGTTGTCATGGTCTTTCTTCCCACTGCATGTAAATTACTGTCTGTGGTCAGTTGTTGTAGATTAATTGAAAGGAAGAAAGGGCATGAGCGGAGTTCCAATGTTGTTTTAGCTAAAACTACAGATCATTTCCTCACACTTAGGCAGATGGTGGGGAAAACATAATAGCATGATGTTGATTTGCACTATTCCTTTATGGACTTCCAACTAGTTTATGATAGTGTAGAAAAGTCAAATTAATAAAGATATAGCAGTACCTGGGAATACTTAGCACCCATATGTACTTGACCCTTCAGAGGCTGTTGAGACGAGGATTTTAATTTTCATATCATGGTGTTAAAAATGAATTGTTCTCCTAAGAAAACTGCCAAGTTATTGAGATACATTTCAGAAAATATTAAAATCTTTATCATAATAATAATGAAAAAAAAGACCTGCAAAATACAATTTTTTTCAAAATATAATAATTTTAGTACTACTTTATCTCCTATTTTGTTCTTATTTTTATTTATTTATGTCCACTTTATGACACTTTGCCTCATTGGGACTATTTTGTTCTAAAACTAACTTAATAAAAATATAAGAGCTCCTTCTTCTTAACTAGGTTATTTTAGTGTCTGGTAAGTCGATTGTGGCTTAATATTCTGATTGTTTCCCAGGATTCAATAGTTAGCAGTGAGTAGACTGACATTGATGAGTTAATGGGAATCCACGAGGTGGTGACAAAAGTACTCTTAAAGAAAGAAGTGCCTTTATACTAGAGTGTTTAGGCTACACTTGAGAGCTTTTTCAACTAGTCAATTGTAGATCAGTGTAATGGTATACATATTAAATCTGTTAATTGATGCAGTCTGTAATACTTCAGAGCAAACTGCCCATATTTCAGGTTGAACTTTACTGTAGGACACCATTGATTCAATGCACCTGGATATTCATTTTGATAGATGGGGACGAAGATTAAGCAGGAAGAAAATGTGACTGCTGCAGAATGTCCTTAAGTATTTTTAACTGTATAGGAAATATATTTGTAGTGGATACTTCTCTAACAGTTTTATATTTCCATAAGTGCCGTGAAAAGGTTTTCTCAATCATTTTTACACATCTTTCATTGTTCATGGGTTTCATAAAATAATTATTTATTAGCCAAAAATCAAAGAAACTTGTATTAAGTTAATGGTTAGATGATTAGTTGGGAATTAGCAGGATGGCGACTAGAAATAAAACACTTGTGAAAAGATATGAATTTACTCCAGGACATTTCAACTAAAACTGGCAGTCTTATTCAGCTAGTCAATTGTTGATGAAGACTAATCCGATAGACTTTATATTATAATAGTATATCTTCTTTGATGAACAAGAAGCTTTACCTTAGACTGTGGTTCAAAAGAAATTAATCTTAAATACCAGCAACATGTAAGTAATTTATAATCAATTGGTTATTAATAAGTTGGATAACAAAATGCTTAGTCTTCACCATTACAAATGTTTCTTAAAAACCTATATTCTTGGGAATTAGACTGGTTTTTATGATGTTTGGCGAGTACTCAGTTTAATATATTATTTAATGTTTAAATATGATTCATTTCAATTGCAGGTATGTATTTTGTTTCAACACTTACCATTCCAATATTGAAATCATGTCAATTCAAATTGGTGTAAAATGGTAGCTTCTGAACTTTCCCGCCATTGAATGATCTATTTATTTTCACCAGATCTTCTGCCCATATTGGATCCTACTGCCCATGAACAAATATAAATCAATTCAAAAGAAAGTTATATTTCAATGTTTATGTGCCATTTAAGGATCCTTTTAACATTAACCATTTTGTTCTTTAGACGCTATTGTGCCAAACACTTTCCATAAACATATTTATAAACGGATGTTTATAACAATTTCATTCTTCACATTTTTAATTTCCTTCTCTAATCTATCCTTTTAATAAATTTCCCTCATTGTTTATGAGTTTATAGCCACATTTACTATGAAAAGAAAAAGAAAAAATATAGGACTACAAGTATTCAAATATTAATTTTCTGAAATGATTTCTGTTTTTGTAATTTATATTTACTCATCCTCATCTATGCCAGAATAATATTATTTATACTTTTCTGAATTCACTGAGAGTTTTCACCAAAATTTATCCATTCTTACCAATTAAATGTATCCCTCTCTCCGAAATGTTTTAGAGCTATTTATTGTAAACCTCATGATATAATAAAACCTTATAAACCTCATTTCATTACTTCAATAAGATTTCACCACCATAATTTCAAAAAATATTTATATACTTCTTGAAATAATGGTGGGGAATTATAATATCAATCATTAAACTCTTGAGGGGCTCAGGTTAGCCATGTGAGTTAAAGCGTTGACCTTTATCTCACATGGTAAACCTAGAGTGGCGAGTTCGATTCTTGCCTGGGCAAAGGAAATTATTTAGTGATGAAATTCATTAAATAACATCCTAAAATCCCACCCTGGCTAGGAAAGGGTGGTAACCTGTAGATTACCCGTCCCAATTAGCCTAAGTTGCAAAAAGTGGGCGTTAATAAATAAAAATAATAATAATTTAACTCTTGACATATTATAAGTTTTAAACAACTATTGTTAAAGGAAGGATGTCAACTAACTAATCCAGGGGTCTCCAATTACAGGTGCCCAACGTTCACAAGGCGTCTTAACTGTTTATTAAATAATTGCTCATACAGCCTACCTTTTTTTGACTGGCTTGGTGAACGATATAGCATCTTTTAGGAGTATGTAACCTGTCCTATTTGATAAGATAGATTTGGTCATGTTTGCCTTAAAATTTCAGTACTTTGATGTGGTTTATGCAGTGATCCTTGAGTGATCCAAATATTTTATGCAAAGGCTCTGCTTTTAACTTTGAAATTTGTAATGAATTGCTCATTTCTATCAATTACTTTTTGCCATCTGGCAGTGAAATGATTCCACGTTCCTAACCTTTTTGATTTTTACCTCCAGAAAAATGATGCCAATTGTGTTCCAACATCAATGTTACTGTTAAAATGTTTACCATTAAAGAAGTTCCACAAAGAAGGAAATAAATGGTAATCAGACTAAGATTTGAAATCTGGTTTAATGAATGATGTACGAAAACCCAACACATTATTCAAATTGAATGGTTAAATTCTCTTAACTGTCAATGAACATGCCTGAATTGGTGGTATGATTCAGCAATTAAAATTTAATTTTGACAATGCACATGTTAGCTAACAAAGCTGATAGCAAAACCATTCATTTGAGAATATCGGCTTGGATGTTATTTGTGCGAGGTCATTTTAGCAGATCTCCCTTAAGGGAAATCAGCTATTGAAGTTGCACTCATGATGCTATTTTTGAAAAATTTCCTCAAGTGTTTTTGAATTCTATCTGGGCGACAACGATAGTGGGTTTGTTCAAAATTATATAAATATTTATATTTGTCTGTTAACACTCTAGGGGTCGCAATGTATGTTTGATAGTTACCAAATTAAATTTTAAATGTTTTTATTTATTTATTAACGTCCACTTTATGCAACTATGGCTAATTGGGGCGGGTTATCTACAGGTTACCACCCTTATCCAGCCAGGGTGGGACTAAGGATTTTATTTAATGAGTTCGACACTAAATAAACTCCTATTTGGAGGCGGGCAATAGCAAATATACATATATATATATATATATATATATATATATATATATATATTTGTCTGCTAACGCTATAGCGGTCACAATTTTTGTTTGATCGGTATCAAACTTGATATTTAATCGTTTTATGTCAAAAGATGTAAAAGGAAGATAGAGTTCGTTAATGGGTGAAATCGGACCAGTGTGAGGGGAAGGGGTTAAAGGGGAGGATTTATTTATAGGGTTATTATACGTCGGATCGAAAAATTGAATAGTACCAATCTTATTGAAATTAACATGTACTATAAATATTGCTATATACATTTATGTTGGTACTTGTGTATTATATCCACCACATTTTAGTTCCACAAGTCCCACGCTAGAATGCGCTACTGAAGTGCGACGCTAGCTCTCCCAGGCTAATGAGGTTATCTTATACATTCTGTTCCTGACAGAAATGCCTCTACTCTTCTAGAGAAAATAATTCAGAATATAGCAGATGGTAGCACAATATATTCTGATTGCTGGAAAGTCTACCAAACGAATATATTAGAAAGCCAAGGATTCAAACATGCAAAAGTTAATCATAAATATAATTTTATTGGCCCCAACACTGGAGCACATACTCAGACAGTAGAGAGAATTTGGGGAAGTGCAAAGTGGCGAAATAAAAAACATCGTGGACAGCCAGGCATCAACTTGAATCATATTTGGTAGAATTCATATGGCGACAGCACCCATGGGAAAGGAATTGGAGGCACATTTCAGAGCATTTTAAATTGTATTTCTACACATTTCCCGCCTAAATGTGAATAAAATGTTTTATTTTTAAAAATTGTGTTTTATTTATCACTATAATTCCCTAGAAGGTTATAAGGTAAGTATAGCCTCCCTTGCGGGCAATGAATCGTACTACTCAAAACAGTAGCGCACTCTAGAGTGGAGCTCGTGGAACTAAAATGTGGTGGATATAATACACAAGTACCTTTATGTTCTATCTTGAATATTACGAGATATTTGCATTTTTCAGTTTTTAGCTTTCATGAAACCCCCTCTTCTACTTATGTTACATAAACAATACTCTGTTATATAATAAAACGCATTATTCGTAGCTTAAATACCAAATATTGCTTTCAAGAGACCTTTATTATACGAGATACATGTAAATATATTCTGGTTAACCCCTCCCCCCGTCTTAAGGTTTTGGACTACTAAAATTTGATTGATTGAGATAACAATTATTCTGACTCATTATTAATTACAGTATTAGGTATAGTAAATAGTTCTCAATAAAATTAATATGTTATATTCTGATATATTTCAGAAATTGTTATTCTCTCCGGTGTGAAACGGGCAGACCCGTTTGTTTACAATTCTAACCTAACGCTTCCTGTCGGCAGGTTATTGAAATTAGATGAAACATTTCTTATTTCCGTTAGTATTTATTCATGGTGTTGTTGTGTTACCAGTATGCAGATTTATCTATTACTAAACTTCACGAGGGAAATCTGCTTAGTTTACGCAGTCCCTGCGTCACGGACTTTTTTTAATATATAACAATGAAAGATTTATTGTACTTTTTGTTCATGTTTAACTTTCTCAGTATTAGGCCTTTGTAAGCATTGGCTTGGCAATATAATCTAGTTGAAAACATTCTTCCATCCGTGAAAACATTTACCCTTCCATTCTCTCATGATCACAAAGATTGTAACTTTACAAAGATGGTAATGTAAACGCATGCCTGCGGTCAGGCCTTAATGTGCGCCAAATGGTTGTCTTTGGTATGCTTAGAACTGAAGCAGCTCTCCGGACGCTTGTGCTAGGGTTGGTATTGAAGTGCCTCAGTATCCTCTCCCTCCGCCTCAGGTTGGCTTCCATCGGAGCCTGCATACGGTTTCCACGACGATCACATGAGAAGGACCCAGTCACTCGAAGCCTTCTGAAAGTGCTGGTAAAAACTATTGTTTTACAAAGTAAATTGTATTGTTTTTGGAAATATCGCTCAAGGGGAAGTGTTGGTTATTTTGTGTTCAATATTTCCAATCAAATATAGCAGGCATTGGTCCTGGGAACAGAGAGAGCACTCTGGCGAAAATTGTTGTAGTCTACCGCCACATTGCCTTGTATTGTAACTGCTTTTTCAAATAGAAGTTTTTTATCCAAAGTTATCTGCTTAATCATTTTCCCAAACCCTTCAGGTTATGGGCCCAGTGATTGCTTAAATCGTTTTCTATCGAGAAAAAGTATAGATTCGATCGAAAAACTTCATGAAAAGTGTAAATCTCGTGTGTTGTCCCCACGTGCAGTGAGGTTAGGTTGTGAACAGTTCATTATTTCGCTAAATTTTCGTTCATCATGGCATCAAACCACCCTCCACCGGTTGAGAAACTTCTCGGCAGACAAAATTACGCTTCGTGGAAATTTGCAGCTAAGGCATATTTGAATCTTGACGATTTGTGGCGTGTGGTCGATGGATCAATCGTTGTTCCCAAGTTAGAAGGCACTGCTACGACGCAGAAAGAAGAGAACATTTTAGCAAAAGATCGGAAAGCTTTTTCAAAAATAGTACTTATTATCGATCCAATTGTGTTCCCACACATAGAAAGTGCATCTACAGCCAAGGAGGCTTGGGACAACTTGAAGACTGCATTCGAGGACAATGGTCTTACCAGGAAGGTAGGTCTTTTGAGATCATTGATAACGACCAGACTAGAAAACTGTTCTTCAGTTGAAGAATATGTCAATAAAATTATGTCAACATCACAGAGGCTCACTGATATTGGCTTCAAAGTGGATGATGAGTGGCTCGGGACAATTTTATTGGCGGGCTTGTCTGATGAATACAAGCCAATGATCATGGGTTTAGAGAGCTCGGGACTGAAAATCACAGGAGACTCGATTAAAGTAAAAATTCTCCAGGATGTGAAGACTCCCGCACATTCACATACACCCAGTAGTGAGACAGCATTGTTCTCCCAGGGGAAGGGTTCCAAAGGCAAAGGAAAACAAAAAATTGAGTGTTATGCATGTCACAAAAGGGGACATTATGCTTCACAGTGCCGTACCAAGAAGATGGGGACCCAAGATCGTAAGAAACAAGATTCTACTGAAAATTCAAATCAAGGAAAACCCAAAGGTAAAGCACTTTTTGCTTACAAGTCTAGACCTAATGACACTAGCAACAGTGTAGATTTTTTTCTTGACTCGGGTTGTAGTTCTCACCTAGTCAATGACATAAATATACTAGACAATGTATCTGGTGATTCAGATTTAAAAATCTCGACAATAAATAATGTAAATTTATCTGCTCAGGCTGTTGGTACAACCAACATTTCACTGATAGTTAATGGACAGGCTGATAGCGTTGTAGCGCATGATGTACATTACGTGCCAGGTATAGGTGCTAACCTATTATCAGTCAGCAAAATTACTGATAAGGGACATTCGGTCATATTCACCAAAGAAATGGGAAAGGTCATTGACCCTAATGGTGAAGTATTAGCCACAGCTAAAAGGAAGAATGGGATCTACAAGCTTGATACCATGAAGGACAGAATATTACCTACCTATTTCGCTGAAGATGCAGGTTCCCTAATGCATCGACGTTTAGGACATCTTTCCAGGAAGAGGATGAACCTACTTCAAGACATGTGTACAGGTATTGATAAAATAACACCTAATGATGATCCATGTGAAGTCTGCTTATTAGGGAAGCATGCTCGACTACCCTTCAGAACCAGTAAGAGCCGAGCAAAGGAGATCTTGGAAGTTCTACATATGGATTTATGTGGACCCATGGAAAATTTATCCATAGGTGGAAGTAAATATTTTTTCACCTTAATTGACGACTTCTCTCGTTACACATTCGTGTATTTTCTTTCAGAAAAGAACAAAGTGAGTGATATTTTTGCTGAATTTCGGGCTCTGGTTGAAACTCAGACAGGGAAGAAAATCAAGTGTGTGAGGTCTGACAATGGGACTGAGTTCGTCAACTCAAAATTCAAAGCTGGACTTATTTCTGCAGGAATCAGGCATCAACTGACCGTTAGGTACTCGCCACAGAGTAACGGAGTGGCTGAACGAGCCAACAGATCCATTGTGGAGAAGGCTCGCACTATGTTACAGGATGCTGGTTTGCCCAAAAGCTATTGGGCAGAAGCTGTTTCTACAGCCGTTTACCTCAACAATCGCGCACCGACAAAGGCTGTTGTCGGGAGGACTCCATATGAAGCGTGGTATGGTAAGAAGCCTGATATGTCTCACTTGAGGATTTTTGGATGTCCGGCTATGGCACAGGTTCCCAAGGAAATCCGAAGAAAATGGGATCCTAAATCGGCAAAATACATTTTTGTCGGATACTCAGAGGAAATCAAAGGGTATCGATTAATTGATCCTAAAACGAAGAAGGTTACTATGAGTCGAGATGTTGTTTTTCTTGAAACTTCAAACCAAGAAAGACATAAGCCTCGACAGCTGCCTACTACGTCAGTATTTTTAGATGTGGATGAGCCGCCTGCTCTCCAGGATACAACCAATTCACAAGAGGACGTTTCTGATGAGAATACGGAATCAGGATACGACCATCAGACTGATTCTGATGATTCAGTGCCAGGATCTGTCTCTAGCGAGCCAGATATCCAGGAGGAGAACTCACCACAGGTTCGACGATCCAGACGTGTGCCGAAACCAAAAGATATGAGTGATTTCGTTACATATCTAGCTGCACTGAACCCCATTGAAGAACCATTGACCGCAGATGAGGCGCTCAAAGGTCCGTACTCCAAGCAATGGAGATTGGCGATGGAAGACGAACTGAATTCGTTTAAGAAAAATGACAAAAAGAAGAAAAATGGTAAGAAGAAGAAATCTCCAAAGAAGAAAAATGATAAAAAGAAGAAGAAATCTAAGAAGAAGAAATCTACAAAGAAGAAAAATGGTAAGAAGAAGAAATCTCCAAAGAAGAAAAAGAAATCCACAAAGAAGAAAAATGATAAAAAGGAGAAGAAATCTACAAAGAAGAAAAATAATAAGAAAAGGAAACCTACAAAGTAAATTGTATTGTTTTTTGGAAATATCGCTCAAGGGGAAGTGTTGGTTATTTAGTGATCAATATTTCCAATCAAATATAGCAGGCATTGGTCCTGGGAACAGAGAGAGCACTCTGGCGAAAATTGTTGTAGTCTACCGCCACATTGCCTTGTATTGTAACTGCTTTTTCAAATAGAAGTTTTTTATCCAAAGTTATCTGCTTAATCATTTTCCCAAACCCTTCAAAAACACCTCTGTGTGGGGTTTCTCGGCCAGGAAACCGTCTGCGATATTCCCGAACTGCCTGACGTGCATTGCCATCGCAGAATCCATAGACGTAGACTATGTCCGCGTATTCAGCGTTGGTAAATCTAGCCATATTTGTTGACTTCACTGAACAGTACTAGCAACACCACTAATGTGAGAATGCGAGGCTAGATTCCCCCCAAAAAGGATTAAAATGATAGTAAACATTTTAATCCTTTCTTTTTAAGTTTAAACGCTCAATGTAGACGTTTTATTGATAAGGAAAGCGTGAGAATATTCTATATTTCATGTTTTCTAAATTTACTCCTTGTAAATTAAAAAATTAAGTTTACTCAAAAAGCCAATAGTTTTTTGTAATTTAAATACATTATTAAAAAAAAAATACACTTTTTGAACAACTATTTTCAGTTTTTGGTGATTTTCTCAAAATCGAAGCGAAAACGAGGCATATGCCAGAGGACTTTTTTCTTAGTTTTTCGATCCTCTATCGATCCCTGAAGTTTGACCGTTTGGTTTGGGGACACCCTGTATTTGTCTGTTACCGCTCTAGCGGTCGCAATTTTTGTTTGATCGTTACCAAACTCGATATTTAGTCGTTTTATGTAAAAAGAAAGATCAATTTCATTAACGGCTGAAATCGGGCTAGTGGGATGGGGGGGGGGTTAGAGCAGAAATATCTCCTCCACCATACGTCGGATCGAAAAATTGTAAAGAATCAATCTTATTGCAAATTAAATTTACTATAAATATTGTTATATACATTTATTCTCTATCTTGAATATTAACCAAGATATTTGCATTTTTATTAAATCTGGGCGGCTAACGGACGAGAGTGACTTCACGTGGGAAATCTGCTTAGTTTACGCAGCCCCTGCGTGACGGACCTTTTCTACTTCAATCTGAATGTGAATACAAAACTGAGCAGCCAATGAATGATCATAACAATATTAACATGTAAGCGTATAGGAGGTGTTAAAGGTCAAACAACAATAAGGGGATTAAATTTTCAATAAGCAGCATATTGCTATTAAAGCCACCCACTGTTGGAATCCGCAATTACTTAGTTTCCAAACCCTATATTGGCGCTGTAACTTGCCGACGGACATCCTTGTGAGGCTACAGGTAATATCTAGTCTAACCTCAGGCCCCTCTGGCTTATTATATGTCATTATATATTGTATTATTATTTTAGTCATTAAACGTTTATAGTAATGTTAAGTATGCTTATTAATTTTTAGATCATAAGGCATTTCGGGTGAAGTTTTTCAATTTATGAAATTTAAGTTTTGATGCGTTTTTAATATTAGGAGATTTCCCGTAGGGGGAATCAGCGTTGGAGATGTACTCATGACGCAATTTTCGAAAAATTTCTTTACATTTTCATCGATCCCTCATTTTCTCCCACCCAGGAAATAACGAAAATAAGGTCCGTTCAAAACAATATATATTATATATATATATATATATATATATATATATATATATATATATATATATATATATGTTAACGCTCTAGCGGTCGCAATTTTTGTTTGATCGTTACCAAACTCAATTTTAAACGTTTTATGTAAAACTTTTAAAATTGGAATCCGACCAATTTAAAATATCTCCGTCGTTGTACGATTATCGAAAAAAGTATAAAACCAATCGTATAGCAAATGTAATGTTCTATAAATGTTGATAAATACCCTGTTTCTCTATCTTGAACATTATGCGAGATATTTCCATATTTTGGTTTTCGCCTTCATTAAACCCCACTCCTACTCATATCATATGATATATGTAAAAAATTTATAAGAAGTCCTGCTTTTCTATACAGGTTGGGTTTAAACATTTTATTTAGAGAATTTATCTGTAAATAAATTCCTTTTAGCAGATTTCTCTTAAGGGAAATCAGCCATTAAGGTTCTACTCATGATGCGATTTCGAAAAATGTCTTCAAATGTCCATAGATCCTACATACTAGATGTAGAAATTGAGGTCAGTTAAAAATTGTATACATGTATATATCTATACATCTCTCTCTCTCTCTCTCTCTCTCTCTCTCTCTCTCTCTCTCTATATATATATATATATATATATATATATATATATATATATACATAGATAGATAGATATATTTGTCTGTTACCGCTCTAGCGGTCGCAATTTGAGTTTAATTATTACCAAATGCGATATATAAGCGTAAAAAAAAGACCATGTTCGTCAACGGGTGAAGTCGGACTGGGGGAGGGGTGTTTAGAGGCGAGTATTTTCAAAAATTAAGATATCTTCGTTAATATACGTCGGATCAAAAATGTTTATTGAACTAATGATAGTGCAAACTAAATGTTCTATAAATTGTTATATACGTTTTTTCACTATGTTGATTATTGACCGAGATATTTGCATTTTTTAGTATTCGTCCTTCAGTAAACCCCCACTCCAACTCATGTCATATTAACAATACGCTGTTATGAAACACGTTATTTTAAGCCTAAATACCAAATATTGTTCTCATTGAGCTTTTACGCTTTGAGATAAACGCAAATACGTGACTCGTATAGGAAAAATGAGAAGGTCTGACGGACTTTGTTTGTATTAAAAGAATATGGCAACTTTTTTTTTTTTTTTTTTTTTTTTTTTTACTTAAGGTCAACGTGTTGTTCTCGGTAAATTTTTATCGAGCCATAGGAGTACTAGACGGGAAGTAGTTTTTGCCAGACTCGGGATCGGAGACACATACCTGACCCATAGACACTTAATGACAAGATCTGATAACCCTATGTGCAAATACTGCAACAATCACCTTACGATAAAACACGTACTGACAGACTGCATCCAACCCCCCCATACCCTACGATATGACAGAAATATTAACTGACGACAGCCAATATATTCCACAAATACTAACTTATCTAAAACATAAACTTTTCCAAAAACATATAGTATAAAATAGAATAGGTCTACAGCATCCTTAAAAAGATTTAAAGGGGTTAACTTTTATTATATTCAATTAGACAAAGCACGAATATGAGAAACAATCAGATTTTTAAGAAATATTTTCCATAATATAAAAATAAAGTACAACAAAGCTAAGTACGTGAAGGAGTAAATATATTATTCTAATTATGCCAATCACCATCGCTGTGGGGGCACAAACCAGGAAATAAATTTTCCTGAATTTTAATTGTTTCACTTTTGCCAAAAATGTTGTTAGTTATGAATGTCCACTTTGTGCAACTAAGGCTAATTAGGAAAGGTAATATACAGGTTTTACCCTTTTCTAGCCAGGGTGGGACTAAGGATTTATTTAATTAGTTCGCTATTGTAGAAAATCCTTTTGCCCCGCTGAGGATTGAACTTATGACAAGGTTTACCAAATACAGTTGAGACCGATACCCTAAATCGCTTTGCTAACTTGAGCCGCCACCCCCTCCCTCCAAAGTGATTATTACTTGAGGCAAAAAATAAAATAATGCAATAAAGGTTTTATTAACGAAAATGTAGTTCGTAGACTCCTGACTTCCTTCCGCTAATACCGTTTCTCACGTAGTATGTCCATCTGGTAAAATATGGAACGAACCCATGGTGTTCTAGTTCTTTCAGAAAAAAAATTCATAAAATAGAGTGTTTTCGAATCATCGTCCAGGCATTTCTCCCTTAATTGAGACCTGTAAATGGCGTTACATATGGATAAGGTACAATATTATATTGTATAAGGCAAAATAGCAATAAATTCCATGGCTGTCGTTTGTATAAATTAATAGCATGAGAGGGAGGGGGAGAGGTAGTACAGGCATATTGTTTGCCCAATGTACATATGTGCTGTGGATTATAGCTGTTTGCTGATTATATTAGACAGAATGGATCCCAAAGGTCCGTTTACCAGCTACATCCAATACCACTATCTAGCTTTAATGTAGATACTGTTATGGTGATCGCCTAAACTGACTTTATTGTAAAATTAATTTGTAATTCTCTTATTGATGGTAATGGCTCAGTGACGGAGCATTAAGCGGTTTGCTACGTTTGTTTTTCCCATTTAGAAGGTTATAATTAATTCTTCTTAATTAAAACATCTCAATTGATAGCTTAAAATATATGTCACGGTTTTGTGCATTGATAGATATTTCAAACAGCGTCAAACCAGGCCTGAATAAAAGTGTACTGTCTGAATTTTCATGAAATGATAGTATTCCCTGTAGAGTATATGAGCACTGAAGATATTTGCGTTGAGAGTTTCTCTGGGCGGCTTGAAACGTGTAAAGCAATGAACATACGGGTATGATTGTTCCTGTATTACCCTTGAGTCTGTTTTAGCAGATTTCCCAATCAGCTATCGAGGTCGTACTCATGACGCGATTTTCAAAAATTTTCCTCAAATGTCCATCGACCTACCCAGGAGATGACGAAAATGAGGTCCGTTCAAAATTTTATATATACCTCCGTTACCATACGTTGGATCAAAAAATTGTATAAAACCAATCTTATTTCAAATTAAACGTACTATAAATATTGTTATATACATTTATTCTCTATCCTGAATATTAACCGAGATATTTGCATTTTTCACTTTTCAGCCTTCAGCAAACCCCCACTTCTACTCATGTTTCATAAACAATACTCTGTTATGTAATAAACCACATTATTCAAAGCTTAAATACCATAAATTGTTTTCAAGAGACCTTGATTATACGTGATAAATGAAAATATGTTATCGTGACCCCCCCCCCTTCTTAAGTTCTTGGACTCCTAAGATTTGATTGATTGAGATAAAAATTATTCCGATCCATTTTAAATTACAGTACAAGAGAATCACTTTATTGTAAAATACAATTTGTGGGGCTGCTCAATTACATTGAGATGCTGAAGCACACAGCAACTTAAGTCAATCCCTAGGACAACAGTAAAACAATACATATTGTATTTAGTCAGCTCAATAACTAAAATATTAACTAAAATAAGCACAGAGAACAACCTAAAAGGTGAATGTCACCATATATAAATTAGAAACATCATTATTGTAATAATATGATCCGCCCATCTATATAAGATCACTGGTCACAGCTAAAATTAAAATATATGGTGGGAAATAATCCCTAAGGTATCAATAATGATACCCTCGACCAAGGTTTGCAGAACGTTCTTCTCTATTCCCACCTCGTCAAAAAATGTCTGTGTACGTTTAGGGGCCGTTCCTCGGGCACCGAACCACAAGCCTATCACCAGAAAATCTAGCTCCCCAAATGATTCCCTGAATTTTTTCGAGTGTAATAGTAAATAGTTTTCATGAAAACTAATGTGTTATATTCTGATATATTTCAGTAATTGTTTTTCTTTCCTGTGAGAAGTTGACACACCTGTTTGTCAACTTCTCAGGTGCTTCCCGTCTGGAGGTTTCTTATTATCATTTGTATTTATTCTATTGATGTTGACGGTTAAACATCACGAGGGAAATCTGCTTAGTTTACGCAGCACCTGCGTGACGGACTTTTAGCAGATTTTCCTTAAGGGAAATCAGCTATTGAGGTCGTACTCATGACGCGAGTTTCGAAAAATTTCTTCAAATGTCCATCGATCCTACCCAGGAGATGACGAAAATGAGGTCCGTTCAAAATTATATATATATATCTATATATATATATATATATCTATATATATATATATTTGTCTGTTAACGCTCTAGCGGTCGCAATTTTTGTTTAATCGTTACCAAACTTCATATTTAAGCGTTTTACGTAAAAAGAGAGATCAAGTTTGTTAATGGCTGAAATCGGACCAGTGGGAGGGGGGTTTAGAGGGGGGATTTTTGAAAATTCAAAATATCTCCGTTACTATACGTCGGATCGAAAAATATTATAGAATCAATCTTATTGCAAATTAAATTTACTATAAATATTGTTATATACATTTCTTCTCTATCTTGAATATTAACTGAGATATTTGCATTTGTATTCTGCACGTGCTCGGCAGCAGTGGCTATGTTCGGCTCTCGTATGGAGATTTCCCTATTGTATAACTTCATGTGGGAAATCTGCTTAGTTTACGCAGCCCCTGCGTGACGGACTTTTATTATTATTATGAAATTTGATGAAATATAGATTTATATACACTAATATTATAAATATCATCGACAATTTAATACATTTCTTTAAGTCTTCTAAAATTCATGAAGCTGTGCTAGTTAAAATGTAGATTTAGCAATGTGACACTTGTTGACTGGCTCAGTCCGTCTTAGCATGTTATGAACCTTATATTGTTTCATGTATGTAGCTTTCTGTGATGTAGATTTAATTAGGAAATGGGTTTCTTACCTGGCAAGTACAGTATAGTTTTGAGTATTTTTCTTAGAAAAAGGTAAGATTTGTCCTATAATTTTTATTGGTATGTTAATGACTGACATAGGTGCAAACTTATCTTCGAAGTACTGACAGTTGAATGTTATTTAGTTGATTGACCTGTTCTTCAAGAATCTACAAAAGTTTATAATTTTAGAGTTTATTATAATAATGCATATTGCAAATTTTGCCCTAAGATTTAATATTATTTTTTTGGAGGAGATAAACAGGTGATTTTGAGTCGGTGGAAAATTACCTCCTATGAGACATCACCTTCAGTCGAGCCGTTAGGTCTGAAAAATATTTGTATTTATTACTTTTCACGCTTCAGTTAAAAACATCGCTGATTTTGTACTCTTTTCACATTACTAAAAGTCCGTCACGCAGGGGCTGCGTAAGCTAAGCAGATTTTCCTCGTGATGTTTTACAATAGAGAAATTTCAGAATAGAGAGCCGAACAATTACGGGAACGGCCCGAACTACCTCTTGACGGAACCTCACGTCTAGACCCGAAGATAACCGATCTCATCTCAGAAGCTAAAAACAGAAAAATGCAAATATCTCGGTTAATATTCAAGATACAGAATAGACGTATATAGTATATACGTATATAGTTTATAGTATATTTAATTTGCAATAAGATTGATTCTATATAATTTTTCGATCCGACGTATAGTAACAGAGATATTTCGAATTTTCGAAAATCCTCCCCTCTAAACCCCCGCCCTCCCACTGGTCCGATTTCAGCCGTTAACGAACTTGATCTTTATTTTTACATAAAACGTTTAAATTCCGAGTTTGAAAACGATCAAACGAAAATTGCGACCGCTAGAGCGTTAACAGACAAATATATATATATATATATATATATATATATATATATATATATAATTTTGAACGGACCTCATTTTCGTCATCTCCTGGGTAGGATCGATGGACATTTGAAGAAATGTTTCGAAACTCGCGTCATGAGTACGACCTCAATAGCTGATTTCCCTTAAGGTAAATCTGCTAAAAACCAAATATTCCATGAATGGCCTTATTTCAATAATAAACAAACAAGAAATAGGGTAGAGAGATAAGATCAAATTTTCGAAATATTATGACTTGGATCATAAAATGTTACATTATCAGTCAAAATGGGAATGTAATATTTCTATTCTCTGTCTATATTGTTTTTCACTAACTCCAATGTTAACCGATATATTTGTAGTTTTTAGTCTTTAGTTAACCCGAACATCTACTCATACGACTTACACTTAAAGCAACATTATCAATAAAAAAACTCTATTTCAAGAACTATTTACATAGGATAATTTTAAGGAAAATATAGGAAGAATAAAATTTTGGACGAAATCACGCATTTGGTATTTCAGAAGGTGTGGCATCTACTTAGTTTTCGCAGCACCTCAGTGACTGACTTCTTTTTTTGATTAACCTGGTATAATCCTTGAGCACTTTTAGTTGAAGTTTTAGCCACTTTGGCCTCATAATTTTCTATTTGAACTATTATTGACTTGAATTTTGTGTAAATTAGATGTATTTTAGATTCCATTAAATATTTTACAGGATTCGTCTACTCTGTACGTTTCTCTCTAAAATTTTGGTTAAATGTAGTTTTCAGTTTAATGTTTAGGTTTATCTTATTATCTTATTTTTTTCATAGGGAAAACTCAAATTGATGAAAATGCATTAATTGGAAGTATGGAATTCTAAAAAAAAAATCTTTTTTTCAAAAGTCCACTTTGTGCTAGTAATGGAAAATTGGTGCAGTTTACTCCTTTATAAGTCACTACCCTTTTCATCCGGCACTAAACAAATTCCTATTGCCCAGGAGAGAATCGAATTCAATGCTCTAGGTTTATCTAGTGAATTTAAGAAGAGCGTCTTAGGTCAGTTGGTCAATGTGAGTCTCCATAACATTTGATATTAATATATCAAACAAAAAAAAATGTAAAATTATATAAGAATTATTGAATCTTCAAGAAAATAAGTAATACTAATTACATTGCACTTCTTAAATGTGGTGAGCTCAGTCGAAAATAATTTTATAATTTAGATCTTTTAAGGCCCAATTTTACAATTTAAGTCTTTTACTGCCTGAATTATCTTTAATTATACTACGAATGTAAACATTAATAACAAATTGAACAACTTTGTTCAGTTTACGAGGAAGAAATAAATAACTCTTCAGTTAACCATAATATACATGCCATTAACCCCAGTAAATAATTACTGATTAATGACATGTAAAGACAGTAATTAGCAAAATTGATTCAGCAGTCTAAATTATTCAGCATTCAAGTTCAAAATTAATATCCCCTAATGAAATCTGTTAATTAAATTCTGATATTCATCATAATAATATTCATGGTGAAGGAATGTTTGTAAAGTAATTTGGTCATTCTTTCGACTTGAGATTGCAAGCTTAAGAAATGTTCGCGACGGAAGGGAACCGAGATAGAAATATAAATCCAGTATATTAAGCCCAGTATTTATTAACGGTCACCATCTGAAAGGTGATTCGTCATTAAAAAAAACAAGAAAAAAACATAATGAAAACAGTATTAACTAACGTGAAATATGAAAAGTACTTGAATAGCTAAAACATTTTCTTCTGTAAAACAAAAAAAAAGACATGCACACGAGAAATAAAAAAATGAAACTTAGTGATTGATTTAATTATTTATATTTCAATAAAAATGTTGACTTGTGTCCAATTTTATTTCATTAAAATATAACTTTAAATTGTACAATTTATTAAAAAGTAAAAAAAAAAGTCCGTCACGCAGGGGCTGCGTAAACTAAGCAGATTTCCCTCGTGAAGTTACGTACTGATAACTCAACACCACGGTGAATAAATACAAACGGAATTAAGAAATGTTTCATCCAACTTCAATAACCATTACCATTTCTAACCATTAGGTTAGAAATGTAAACAAACAGGTCTGCCCGCATCACACTAGAAAGAAAAACATTACTGAAATATATCAGAATATAACATATTATGATAATTTCATTGAGAACTATTTACTATATCTAGTACTGTAATTAATAATGAGTCAGAATAATTATTATCTCAATAAATCAAATTTTAGTAGTCCAAAACCTTAAGACGGGGGGGGGGTGGGGTCATCAGGTCATATTTGCATGTATCTCGTATAATAAAGGTCTCTTGAATACAATTCTTGGTATTTAAACTTCGAAAAATGTGATTTATTATATAGCAGAGTATTGTTTATGTAACATGAGTAGAAGTGGCGGTTTGCTGATAGCTGAAAACTGAAAAATGCAAATATCTCGGTTAATATTCAAAATAGTGAATAAATGTATATAACAATATTTATAACATATTTAATTTTCAATAAGATTGATTTTATACAATTTTTCGATCCGACGCATAATAACGGAGATATTTCGATTTTTCAAAAATCCTCCCCTCTAAACCCCCCCTCCCCCCGGCCCGAATTTAGCCGTTAACGAACTTGATTTTAAACAATAATTGCGACCACTAGAGCTGTAACAGACAAATGTGTAAATATATATCTATATATATATATAAAATTGTAACCTCTGTCTGTACATTGATTTTTTTCGCGAAATTACACGATAACTTTTCGTTTCACATGTCATAAGTTACGTCTTGGGAACATCCGCTCTGCTGACACCTCAAGCATCAGCATTTATTCTCCTTATAACCCCTACCATTTTTCCTCTCCTTGTCATTTCCCCAGTAGCTCTAGACTGTCACTCTGTTCATTTTCAAAGTTGTAATTGTTTTAATTAATAAAAGTGCTTTTTAAAAAGGCTTACACGCGTACTTTAAACTTAACTGGCGCTCGAATATAGGGACTTAGGAGAAGTTTTCATTTTAAGTGTGATCTATTTCCCACGTATTTGAAAACTTTGGATCTTAATCCTTAACTGCTTATTACCCAAGTATAGCGAAGCCTTGCACTTTTTACTTGTGATCTATTTCCCGAGTTCCCCCCAATTACAGTCAAGCAGACGACAGCCTGGAGCAGCAGCAAGAAGGAATCTGGAGGAGCAGAAAACGCAGCACTTCTACATCATCATCCGATTCGTCTTGTCACCTGGAGGAAGACCCGGAGGAACATCACTACAGTGTGAGTAGCCTCTGTATAGCTCATAAAAATAACATTATAATTAAGCCCTCTAAATTAAACCCAAATATGTCAACCAACCAAGAAATGCCCCAAATCCAAAATGAAATTCTAAACCAAGCCTTAAGCGAAATCCAAATGATATCCAACCCCCTCCCCATGGATATCTTAAAGTACATCCCTAGATATGATGGAACTAGTTATAAATTGCCACAATTCATAGCCACATGCGAAGAGTTATTTAATTCTTATTGTAAAATAAATAATAAAGAAAAGGAAAATAACCATTGGTTACTTTTTAAAGCAGCTATGTGCCATTTAGATGGTCCTGCCGAAGCTGTTGCCTACAATAATAATTGTGCAACAATAACGGACTTACTAGAATCTCTTAGGAAAAATTTTGCTGACAATAGGACAATTCCAGACCTCATAGCAGAGCTATCTGTCATGAGATCTTACCCACGAGAACACCCGATAGAATTCCTTAACAGACTAGATGAAAAACGAACTACCGTGGTAACCCGATACAAACTAGATAAGGTCACTGGCTCTCTACTAGACCAGCTGATACTACAACTTGACGCGACACTCGTAAGGACATTTATACACGGTGTACACCCTACACTAGGAGCACACTTACAGGTACTACAAATTCAAGACTTAAACGACGCTAGGTCAAAACTGATTAACGACTGCAGCATTATATTAACACAGTTAAAATTAAACAATACAATGGAAGTCATGAACAGAATAGACACACATAAACACAAACATAATTTCAAAATTCCCAATTTTTCAAATCAAATATCTCCCCCTAGATTTAGACCAAATTTTCAACAGAATCAAAATTTTGCTCAACCTTCTCAACCAAGACCTTTTAATGCACAACCCTTTCCCCAACAAACTCAACCCTTTTTCCAACAAACTCAACCATTTTTCCAACAAACTCAACCCTTTTTCCAACAAACTCAACCATTTCCCCAACAAACTCAACCATTTGCACAACAACAACCCTCTGTTCCCAAATGGAATAGTCAAAACACGGTTTCTATGAAATCAATACAACCCAAACCAAATAAAAATTTCATTTCCCCATATGAAATTACATATGTTGAGTCAAATAAACAGAATAATTCAGAAACAGACAACAAATTACAGTACATGCAAGAACAACTAAGTACACTAACAGATACAATAAACAAACTTACGGACCATTTTTTAGACAGAAGTCACCCACACAAGCCACCGGATCCAGATTTGAACTAAAAGCTATGGATAAGTCACTCCCTTACTTTTTGGACCAGGAAAACAGAAAATGGCTAATAGACACAGGTTCTTTAAAAAATTATATCAATCCAGAAATAGTACCCCCTCATTGGCGTAGATTCAGAGAACAATTTTTTGTAAAAACACCTGTGGGCGAAACACAAGGGTCGGAATATATTTTATGCCCTACCAATAAAATATTTCCTAACAGCTTTTTTATGAAAATGTATTTATTTAAATTTTCACCTAGGTATGACATACTTTTAGGACACGAGTCCATGAGTAAAATAAAAGCAAGTGTTAATTTTAATAAAAACCTTTTAGAATTTTATAATGGGTTTAAAAAATTGTTATTTTCGATGGAAAATAAAAATGACAAAATTTTTTTAAAACCTGGTTTAAATATGATTTCTTTCCCTGTTAGGTCAATTCCCAACAGCGGTTTAGGAATTTTTAAGCCACTAAATATAAATAATAAAGCCTTTATAGAAGAAAGTTTAGTAGATATAGTAGATGGCAAAGCTAAATGCTTAGCTTTTTCCACAGAGCTGATGACCATTAGTCCCCAGCCTATGGAAGTAGATGAAGTAGAATCGATTTATCCAGCAAATCCTGTGACCAATTGTCCCGTGGATTCAAAGGATGTCGTTAAGGAACTCCCCCAACTCATACGGACTGACCATATGAATGAGGAGGAAAAAGTAAAAATTATAAACTTAATTAAACAATTCCCCGAAATAATTAAGCGTGAGCATGATAAATTAAGTAGCACTAATATTTTAAAACATAAAATAGTAACCACTAATGAGTTACCAGTTTATACTAAAAATTATAGATATCCGGAATTTTTTCGGAAGGATGTAGACATAGAAATAGATAAACTTCTTCAAAGTAATATTATTAGACCAAGTAATTCACCATACAACTCACCTATCTGGGTTGTCCCCAAAAAAATGGACGCCTCAGGCAATCGAAAAATTCGGCTAGTAGTCGACTATAGGAAATTGAATGAAACAACTATAGAAGATAAATTCCCTCTGCCTAATATAGAGGATCTTTTCGGCAAAATTGGGCGTGCAACTTATTTTTCAACGATAGATTTAGCTTCTGGATTTCATCAAATAGAATTGGATCCAGAATCGATTCCAAAAACTGCATTTAGCACAGAAAATGGTCATTGGGAATATACAAGGGTCCCTATGGGTTTGAAAAACGGACCTCCCACATTTCAAAGGGCTATGAGTATAATTTTTTCAAACATGCCAAATGTATTAGTTTATATTGATGATATAATAATTTTTTCAGATAACTTAGAAGAACACTTAAAACATCTAAAAGCGGTTTTCGAAAAATTAAAATTTCATAATCTCAAAATACAAATTGATAAGACTGAATTTTTTAAGCGAGAATTATTATATTTAGGTCATATCATTTCAGATCAAGGCATTAAGCCAAATCCTTTAAAAGTAGACGCAATAAAGAACTTCCCGATTCCAAAAACACAAAAAGAAGTTAAACAATTTTTAGGTCTTACTGGTTATTATCGTAAGATGATTCGAGATTATGCTAAAATAGCAAAACCTCTAACATTAGCACTAAAGAAAAATTCAAAAATTAATATACAAAATGTAGAATATAAACAAGCTTTCGAACAATTAAAAATTCTTTTACAAAATAACCCCATTTTACAACTGCCCGATTTTTCAAAACAATTTATTTTAACTACAGATGCTTCAAATTTTGCACTTGGAGCAGTTTTGTCACAAAATTTCGATGGTAAAGATTTGCCAATAGGCTACGCGTCGCGAACATTAAATAAACATGAAGAAAATTTGTCTACTATAGAAAAAGAGTTATTATCAATTGTATGGGCTTGCAAACATTTCCGTCCATATCTATATGGCAGAAAATTTTTAATTCAAACGGATCACAAACCTTTACAATGGCTCCACAGTCTTAAGGAACCCAATTCAAAATTATTAAGGTGGAAATGTATTTTATCCGATTTCGAATTTGATATTAAATACGTCGCTGGAAAAACGAATGTTGTAGCAGACGCCTTATCTCGCGTTCAGTATTGTACTGCTATAGAAGACGAGATAGATCCACAAGAAGTACTCGATGAATTCCTACAAAATTACCCCCCAAATAATGATGAAATTCAGGATACTGAAAGTCTAGTCACAATACATTCACAGGAAAGTTCAGATGAACAGGTTGTTATTTGTGACGAAAGTAAAATTTTAAATGTTGAACAGAATCAAATTGTTCTGCAACGAGGAAATTCGAATCCTCAAATTCAAAAAAATATTTAATAAAACCCGTCTCACATTTTCTTTTAAGAACTCATTAGATAGAGAAAAAATGAAAACATATTGTATACAATATTTAAAACCGAATACAACTTACGGTGTATATTGTAAAAAAGATGGTATTTTACAAGAGGAGTATAATAATATATTTGAGAATTTTAAAAATATTATAAGTAGTAGTTTTAGTACAATTAAAATTAAACGATACTCTAGATTAAATTTAGACATAATACCTAAATCAGAACAAACTGAAGTAGTTTCTAATTATCACGTAGGCAAAACCTATCATAGAGGTATTAGTGAGTCTTATGAACATATTCGTAGGAGATATTATTGGCCTGGAATGTTCAAAGATATTACAGACTTTATCAATAAATGTCCCATTTGTCAAAAAGTTAAGTATGAGAGGAAACCAATTCAAGTGGTATATAAACAAACCCCAACTCCTGATCGGCCTTTTGAAAAAATACAAATTGATGTATTTTATTATGATAAACATAAATTTCTAACTATTATTGACTCATTTTCGAAAAAACTATTAGCATATCCTCTTAGTAGTTTGAACCAAGTTGAAATTCAAGACCAATTAAGTAAATACCTTGCTTTATTCCCCTTACCTAAAATTATTCAAATGGATAACGGACGCGAATTTGACAATATTGGTTTACGAAATTTTCTCAAGCTATACGACATCGAACCATACTATACAACACCAGGACATTCTGACTCTCAAGGACTATTGGAACGATCACACTCTACACTTATTGAATTACTAAATTCGATACAATTAGAACATAAAGATTACAATGTGGAGAAATGCATGACACTGGCGTTAATAGCATTTAATAATTCAATAAATTCCAATTTGAAACTGACACCGATGGAAATTACTTTCGGAATAACACAAAACCCTTACATAGAAGACATGACAGAAACTCTAATAACTGAAGAAAATATAAACAATTATTTTAACCAATTAAAAACGATACATAAACTAGTAAAAAGAAAAACGGATAAGGAAAAAGAAGACCGAACAAACAAACTGAATGAAGGTAGAGAACAAGAACCTCAAATTCCTGACGAACCTTACTTAAAAACTACATTCAACAAAAAACACAAACCAAAATATTTCAAAACGACATATGATAAAGAAACCAAAAAAGTAACATATAACCGAGGAAATCTTAAACGGTCCATTAAATTTCACCCAAATAGGATGAAACGTCCTAGGAAAACAATGAAAATTTCATCTGTTTCAGGTGAAAATGCTAGTATTCCTACTGATCCTCAACCAAGCAGTAGCGTACAGGTTAACTGACCTCACTGACACACCTGGAGTCACTGCCATAAAAATACAGGACTCATTTTTCATTAATTCAACTTACACTTATTTTCATCACATTGACACTGATGTACTACAAAAAGAACTGACAAGTATTGAAAAAATTATTAACATTTATACGAAGAAAAATTATCAAAATTTTGTGGATTCTATCCGTGTACACCTTAAATATACTCAGGACAAACTAGACCACTTGAAAATAAACAAAAGTAGACCAAAACGCGGTTTAATCAACGGCTTAGGCACGGCTATCTCATGGCTGACTGGCAATATGGATGCTGAGGATAAACAAAAATATGATGCTATCATTAGTAAAATACAGTCTAATAATTATCATTTAGAACATAATGTTGAAAACCAATTATCTATTAATAAGCAATTAATTAATGAATTTAATAAAGATATATTAATAATTGAAAATAATAATGCTAGATTAGAAAAATATTTTCAGTATTTTAGTAATGAAACTAATGCTATAATGCTTACGCAGCAGTACTCTATTTTGTTTAATAATTTAATGTTACTATATAATACTATTAACGATATAGAAACTAGTTTAGATTTTTGTAAACTTAATATTCTTCATTCCAGTATCATATCTTACAGGGAACTGGAATCACTTATTAATAATACTCATATAACTTTCATATCAAATGACCCTAATGTCTTGTGGCAAATTTCTAAAGTACATTGTTCTATTCACAATAATATCATTTCCTATTTTATCCAAATCCCACTTCCATCTCCTACATTCGAAACCTTTTTCCTTTTATCCTATCCTGTATATCACAAAGGGCAGGTTATGACAACAGTAATATATCCTTCTTTTATTATGAGATATACAGAGCTATTCACAGGACACTGTGAACTTCTTAATAATTATTATTATTGTAGAAATATTAGTCAAGTTTATGATAATTGTATTTTAGATATATTAGAACATAAGAAATTAAATAATTGTAAGAGCTTAATTATTAAGGATACCAGTCCATTTATAAAATTCATACCAATAATTAATCAATTTTTATTATATAACGAGTCCCATATTACTATAAATAATAACGGACACAATGTAACTGTCCATCCTAAATTAACAGAACTTTTATATGTCAATTCATCTGAAATACTTTATAATTCTCCCATACCATATTCTTACTGGGAATC
This sequence comes from Riptortus pedestris, assembly GCA_019009955.1. Lineage (NCBI taxonomy): Eukaryota > Metazoa > Arthropoda > Insecta > Hemiptera > Alydidae > Riptortus > Riptortus pedestris. The sequence goes on along the minus strand of CM032229.1, from coordinate 93,457,650 downwards.
ATATCCTATTTTAAGTTTTCACATGCCACCAATAGCGGAAGAAACTTCATTTTCTTTTGATCATATACATAAGACTAATTTAAATATAGAGCCACTAGAAGAATTGGACACTGATGATTTTGACTTTAGTACTTTTTATTTTATTTTATGTATAATTGTTCTTATAATATCCTTATTATTCTGTGTACTATACATATTATATAAGCAACCAGGCTTCATCACCAGACTACAGCCAACAGAAGCAAACGAAATGGAAACTCGGACGGCTTCTTCATCATCGCTTCCTCGCTTACCACTTACTTCGCCGAGGACGGCTTCAGCCTAAGGAGGGAGGAGTTACGTCTTGGGAACATCCGCTCTGCTGACACCTCAAGCATCAGCATTTATTCTCCTTATAACCCCTACCATTTTTCCTCTCCTTGTCATTTCCCCAGTAGCTCTAGACTGTCACTCTGTTCATTTTCAAAGTTGTAATTGTTTTAATTAATAAAAGTGCTTTTTAAAAAGGCTTACACGCGTACTTTAAACTTAACTATAGACACCATAACTGCATTTTGTTTCTTTCGTGTATGTTTGTTTGTTTGTTTGTTTGTTTGTTTGTTACCTTTTCACGCATAAACGGCTGAACCGAATTTTATGAAACTTGGTATGTATATTACTACTAACCCAACTTAGACTTTAGGCTATATTAATATCCTCTGAGACGAACAGGAGTGGGGGTTATAAGGGACGCCTGAAATTAAAAATAGCGATATTTCGTTTCCTATTGGGTTTTCGGAAAATATGAACATAACAAAAGTTGTTTATATTGATATTTAGAGTAACTTTTGTTATATACTTTTTTCTCGTAAGCCGAAGTATAAATGAGTTATAAGCTAAAAACTATAGCGGGAGTCATTAATTTTATTGGGCTCAAAAGACTCAACCGAACTAAATATAACTCGGTATGTTTATTAGTGTTGACTCCTTAATTATCATAAGCCCTACCAATATTTCTATGGACGAGCAGGAGTGGGGTTTGTAAGGGAGGCCTGAAATTAACAGTAGTGATACTTTGTTTCCTATTGGTTTTTCGACAAACATGCACATGACAAAAGTTGTTTATTTTGTTATTTTCAGTAACTTTTGTTATATTCACTTTTGTCGTATAGAAAAGTATAAACGAGATATACACTAAAATCTAAAACGGGAGCCAACAATTTTGTTGGGCACTAACGATTGAACCTTAGCAAAACTCGGTATGTGAATAAGCATTAATTCTTCCATGATTATAAGCTATATTAAAAATTTTAGGTTCAAAGGGGAGTGGGGATTATAAAAGAAGCTGAAATGAAAAACTCGCTTTTTTATTTTCTATTTGTTTTTCGGCAAACGTGCACATAACAAAAGTTGTTTACTTTGTTATTTAAAATAACTTTTGTGTGCATTCACTTTTGTCGTAAAATGAGGTAAACACGGGATATACGCTAAACGGGAGTCAATAATTATATTAGTACCTATTTAAGGGGTTTTAATAAATGAATATTATGACAAATGATGTTATGTTTTCGTCTTATATGATAGTTCAAAGTATGATTCGGATTAGTGAGGTTATAAATCTTCGTCACCCCCTCCTCATTTATTTATTTTTCCTAGAAAATAACTTTATTTATTTCCAATAGAAATATAAACTATAAGAGCATTTCCATTATTTAATTTCTATAATGTACCTTGAAGTTATTGAAACAAATATCTAATATAATAACAATTAAACGTTAATGGTATTGTCATTATGACAAAAAAACAATATACGCTAAAAATTATAGCGGGAGTCAACAATATTATTTGCCAAAAAAGACTCAACCGAACTAAATAAAACTCGGTATGTGTATTAGCAGTGAGGCCTTCATTATAATAAGCCATACCAACATTTCTATGGACGGGCAGGAGTGGGGGTTATAAGGGAAGCCTGAAATTAAAAATAGCGATATTTCGTTTCCTATTGGTTTTTCCGCAAATATAAACATAACAAAAGTTGTTTATTGTATTATTTGGAGTAACTTTTGTTATATACACTTTTGTCGTATACCTAAGTATAAATGAGTTATACGTTAAAACTTTAGCGGGCACTAAAGGCTGAACCGAACTTAACAAAGCTCGGTATGTGAATTAGCATTAATTCTTTCATGATTATAAGTTATATTAAAATTTTTAGGTTCGAACGGGAGGGGGGTTAAAAGGGAGGCCTGAAATAAAAATTCACCATATTTACATGTATAAGAGACGGGAAATATAAAAATATCGAAGACTGTGAAGCCTTATCGAACAAATAATTCTATTATTAGCAAATCCACGGCAAAGATGGGTATCAATCCTAAAAACTGGGACGGGAAAATGTCAAAATATTGTGCAATGTAAAGCCTGCTAAAAAATACCATCACCATTCAGCCTCAGATGAATTCCCGGGCGTAGCCGGGTATCTGAGCTAGTATATATATATATATATATATATATATATATATATATATACATACAGTTGTGAACGGACCTCATTTTCGTCATCCCCTGGGTAGGATCGATGGACATTTGAAATCTGCTAAAAGTAAAGCTGGGTTACCAACATTGGTGCTTGAAATAATTTAAACAATAAAGTATCTCATACCCTTTCCTAGAAATCAGTAGGTAAATGTAACACTTAGTTTATTAATCAAATACAATAGCTTTAGCTGTACTACATATTTTATTCAATCAGTTAGCCAGTAGTATTAGTAGTCACGTCATAAGTTTTTAACAATACGTGCCATAATACAGTTGATATGGAGATATTAACCGAGTTTAATGTTTTAGAAATTTAAATAAACCTGCGGAAATAGGCAGCTTAAAGTGTAATCAGAGGTTTTAATTCATATTATTTAATCTCAATATGATGTGTGTTATTATATTAAATGTCTCGCTGATTGAGGACTCATATCATAAATGCTGAGCGCATCATTGAAAGTTGGTAAAAAGTTCCTTTAGTTAGTGGACTATAATAAAGTGGGATACTGAACTAAAATGATGGAAAGTTATCTGCTAGAGAATCCTAAGTACCAAGTTACTGCCTTGTGAATTCTAAGCAGAAGCGACTCAAGGTTCTAGCACTCTAGGGAGCACAGGCTCCGTGTCTTGCTCTCGAGTGGCACAGACGATGACCAGCATTCTAAATCGACACTTCTACTCCTTATTTATTACCAACCTTTCCTATATCTTTCTTTTTCTCTTCATTGACAGCATTCACTTCCCTTTCGCAGCAGCGTGTTCCTCATATAATCCTTCTCAAGTAGGCATAATTTATACGCTCAAAAATGTTTTCAATAACGACAATTTACTGACATTGTATAAATGTGCTGAATGGTAGTGGTTCCAGGGCCAATATTTTATTAAATACTGAATAACTTTTATAGAACTAGTTATTTAAAGCACTTTTCGGAGGTCAAACTAGAGGGATTTCCATGATTAAACAGAAGACTGTTGGGTTGGAGAAGATGAAGGGTCTAACTTTAGAAAGCCCCAACAAAATTAACTCTATTCCGTTAATATAAAAATAAACAAATAAAATTATATTTCTGAACAAAATAATCTATAATAAAAATGTCAATTAAATATTTTTAAATTTTTTGGTAAGTAATAATAGTTAATGACCACTCTTGATGTCTTGGACCTCTTTGGTACAGCTCGCTTGGACTGAAGTTGACCTGGTTGGAATTATGTGACGGGAGGTATAGGTACCACTGTTCCCTACAAGCAGGCAAAACTCAAATATATTGTCTGTCCTACCTGTGGCAGAAATTAGACTTTTCAATCAAGAGTGTGAATCACCTTGGAAAGCGTAAAATCAACCATATTTCGTTTTAAATATGGAAAATTTATAATAAAATAAGATTTTACATTAGTAGACAGTGCTATTATTTTATATTCTCATTACAACTGAATAATTAGTTTCCAATTATTTTAATAGGCACATGAAGAGTATAAATGATCAAATTATTATTATAATTTTCTTAAATAACCTAATTAACCACATATTATATTTTTTATAAGACATTTTAAATGTCTAGTGGATTCCAAACAAGAATAAATATTCTCCTTGAAATATCATTCAGATGCTTTATTTGCAAAAGTATAGTAGTATTCAAATATATAATTCCCTCCAAAATGTTTTGTTCATGAAACATCGTTGACATTTCCGCTAGTGGTGAGGATATATTTCGCTCTTATTTGTTCTAAGAATGCCAATTTCTTTTAAACAAATACCACAAGATAAGCTCTAGAGGAGCAATGCCTAAAGCTCTTGAAACCAGCTACTTTACAGTATATAATTCAGTGACGATTTGCTCCACATTTCCGCAGTGTTTGATGCCCTCTTATCAGGAGTATATTAACTTAAACCAGATGGTTTCTAATTACAAGTTGGGTGCAAGCACACTTGGGGCTCCAAGACTGAGAAACAGTGTTAATAGGAAATTTAGTTACTAATTTCTCCTTAAGGAATACATATATAAGGTATGACGCAGATACCATTTAATATGCCCTGAACAAGGTACCTACGTGTAAACATACTGATATATATAAAAAGTCCGTCACGCAGGGGCTGCGTTAACTAAGCAGACTTCCCACGTGCGCCACGTATTTGCATTTATCTCTAAACTTAAAAGTTCAATGAGAACAATATTTAGTATTTAAGCTTCAAATAAAGTGTTTCATAACATAATAGAATATTGTTAATATGAGATGAGCAGGAGTGGGGCTTTACTGAAGACCGAAAACTAAAAAATGCAAATATCTCAGTTAATAATCAAGATAGTGAAAAAATGTATATAACAACATTTATAGAACATTACATTTGCAATACGGTTGGTTCTATACAAGTTTTCAATCCGACGCATAATAACGGAGATATTAAGAATTTTCGAAATTCTCCCCCTCTAAACCCACCCACTCCCTTGTACGATTTCTGCCATTAACGAACTTAATCTTTCTTTTTGTATAAAACGATTATATATCAAATTTGATAACGATAAGACAAAAATTGTGACCGCTTGAGCAGTAACAGACGAATATATATATATATATATATATATATATATATATATATATATATATATATATATATATAAACAGGTTTGGACGGACCTCCTTTTTGTTATCTCCTGGGTAGGAGCGAGGGACATTTGAAGAAAAATTTCGAAAATCGCGTCATGAGTACAACCTCAATAGCTGATTTCCCTTAAGGGAAATCTGCTAACAGGCAAACATATATGTTTTTGTGTTTATATAAAAACGTTGCGCCTTGTAGTTATTTATTTTGGTAAACTGGTATTTTAACCTGTTATAATTACCATAATTTGTATAACACTGTATTTGGGTGTTGTGTCTGGATAGAAGTATTATTAACAAGCCTTTCCTCCGACACCTATATTTCCTGCAGTCCACCCACCTAGATCCAATTTAAGGTTTCAGCTCACAACTTCCGGCTGTTAGTAGAGTGGGAGGGCGTCTGACAGAAAATTTCATTTTCCACCTGGACATTTTAGAAACTCCTTAAATGTCCAAGTGGAATAAAAATGGCAGAACAGATTTCGCTTGGTGTGCTGTGGCTTTGTTCTTAATTTTAAACTTGTGTGATATGTCATACTGATGTCCTCATTGAACATCAACACAGAAATAAAATATTTCATTTGCAATAATGAGGAGCACTTCAGAGGTTATTTACGAGTAGATATTACATTTTATTGTGAAAGTGAACCTAACTAGCTCCATGTGGGCCATTTTCTCATTTTTGTTTTCTTCTGTTGGAGAAAGGATGAATCTTTTCTAAGTACGTGCACCAGATAAGGAATTTAGGGTCCTTGTCATACATAATATTTGTTTTTCGAGAAGAACAAAAAAGTATTAAAACGTAAAAAAAAGCTTTTGATTTTAATAATATAAACCACTTTAGATCGCCAAGATTGTTAAATAAACTCGCATTAGCAGTTTTTTGTATTGTATACCTGCGAAAACGACCATTTATGTAGAATAATTTATCAATAATGTATTCAAATACACTACATGAAGAAAGAAATCCATAAAATGGCCCAAAATAAGGTAACTCTGCTATTTGAAAGACAAAACGGAATCCAAGACAAAGAACCTCATAATATTTAGCTTCATAGATGAGGGGGCAGGGGAGGTGATTATTTCCAAAATATAAACCCAAATACTTTCCTGCTGAGTCCTCCTTTCTACTAATAATCTTAGCATTTTTTAATAAAAATATTGTAAATAATTTTTAAATGACTAATTTTGAACATTTTCGTCGCTTCTTTGGTAGTGCCAGTTTGATGTATTACTTGATGACATACTGATTTATTTATTTTACTATTTGTTGTTTATGCCCATTGTATATTTTAAAGATGTTTCAGTTCATAATACATACTTTTTATTAACTTTTTCTTTCTTTTTTTTATTTCTTTAAAATTAAAAAAAAAAAGAAATTAAATTTTATTTGTATTAATAATGTTTTGTATATGAATTAAATACAAGTGATGTACTACGCTCTGAACGTGACCTGTTCCGAATAAACTCCCTCTTTGAACGGTTACTTCAAAGAGGAAATAATTAAACAAAAAACATTGGCCTCCTCCATTTTTGTTATAATCTGTAATGTTTACATAAACATCTGGAACTAATTATATAAATTGTAAATCTGAGTTTGTCTGAAGGAGTGAGAGAATCTGTCAAATGATGTGACGAGCATCAGGTTGACGTTTAGAAAGTTGGCCTCCGAAGTAAGGGACAAACCACCGAAGCTGTCAGGCGTAAAGACACCAGCTGTAGGCCATGCTCGTTAATCACATTTATACCAACATTACCACCCTCTCTCTACTCTCTGACAGCCTTTTGATGGCTTCTCTTAGTCTCTACTCCAATATTTATGGTCAAAAGTCTATATAATTGCAAATACATTTATTATTATCTTTGTCGCATAGTGAGGGGCTCTCACATCTTTTGCACATAATTTTGCTCACAAAAATTAAGTTTCAGTACTGAAAATTGTTATTTTTGGAAAGACTTAAGAATCTTACTTAGACCAAATTATTTCTTTGAGAGAGACGAAGACATCTTCTCGATGTCATGTATAAGTTGAGGTTTCAGTTTATTTTAGTTTTTATAAAAATTTGTATCCCAGTGATCTTCCTAACTAGCCATTGTAGAAGTTCTTGTGAAGACCCTATGTATTAGGCAATTTGTTGTATAACATTGTTACGTTTGTTAAACGTCGTTGATTAGAGTTGGATTACAAAATTAAACACACACAAGCTTCAGCTTTATCATTGCACAATTTATTTAACAATGCACTACACACTTGGTTAATTATTCTTAACTGCTACTCACAGTATGCGCAGCTAGCTTCACTGTTCTTCTTATTACACAGTCCAATAACTCACTCACTGAAGTTCACAAAAACACGGCACTGCACTGATCTTCGCGAAGTTAACGGCACTGCACTGTCTTAAACACGGCACTATACTGTTCTTTACAGAGTCACGGCACAACACTGTTCTTCACATAAAACACTTTACCGCACTGCAATTAAGACGCACTGTTCACTGAAGCTGCACTGAACGCACTGTTGATCACTTGAAGAGAGCTGAGAACAAACTAAACTAACTCGGGTCGGGCAGGGGCCTTTTATAGCTTGTCGGAAAACATCAAAGCGGAATTTTCTGGACTCTTCTAGATCTGAACTGGTATTGCCGAAGACGGGAAAGACCATATGTCGGCAACTTTGACCCAATTCGTACTTCTTAAATACGTGACTATCTCTGTTCAATCTTTCGTGTACGTAGTTTTCGTAACAATATGTTTAATGGACTTTTCATTGATGCACGTTTTGCATGTAAGTTTACCACTTATTGGGAGTGAATAAATACCCATGTCTTGAAACTCCCTCGATCTTCGAATATTTATTGGTCGAAAGATATGGTTCCCCTTCCACTTAATTTAATGATTTATTCCTCTGCCAGTCCATATTATAATTTATAATTTGCATATTACTATTAAGCTTTAGTATTAGTGGATTTAGAAATTGTATGCGAAACTACAACTGGCTCTCACACTGCCTTTGACATATTGTCACAGCAACCTAGGCGTACAATGCACAACAATGTCACCTCCAACCTGCCGCCTACAAACTTATATTTTTCCACATCAATCACCATTAACTAGAGTTCTATAAAACCTTTAATCAGCATTTATTTAAGTATTGTTAGCAAACTATTAGAGAATCATAGTATCAAATTTTATTTTCATATTTTATTTAATACAAACCGAGTAATTATATTTTTGGCACTCTAGAATTGATAGATGGTACATTAGGTTATTTTTAGAGAAACGTACGGCACATTAGAAATTTGGGGTGTAAATCATTCTCAATTAAAGTTAAAATATTAAAAATAGTTTTCATGTAACAAATCTCATCAGTGTTTCATTTTACTTTATATGAAAGTTATTACCAACATAATTCCTCAAACATTTAACATTTATTTTAATTATTTGAGCTAAAGAATTCGTCATGGCCAGCCCTTAAAAATTTTAGCTAAGAAAGCTTTGTTGGCATATTGTGTATATTAAGAAGTTTGAACACCCACACTGGGACTGAAATATTTAATCAAGATAGTAAGACTTAATTTAACAGGTTTTTAAAGGAACTGATAAGGAAAAAGTTGCCCCGAAAGGACTTAAAATTTTCCTTTCTAGTTATAAATTTCCAGAACGTTCCATGTCCACCTTGGGAAATTTTCACCAGTTTCCCAACCCCTATACAAGATTAAATCTCACCGCACTCAGTCGTAAATGCACACCTAGACTTTTTATTTTTCGGTTTCTTTTATGGATAACTATATTATACTTCCAACTCTGCAAAAAATAGAGAGAACTGAAATAGATTCGTACATTTTCCTATTTTGTAGGGAGGAGAAGTTCTTTTAATTATGGAATTGATAAAAAAACACAAAAAAGCAATTCAACACTAAAAATCTGGCAACACTAAAAATGTGCATTGCAACCCAAAAGACTGACACATTTCTCTGAGAATATTCATTGATGCATTACATTTGTACATGCTAAATTACTCGAACTTCTTAGTGGATACTTTATATATAAATATATTTATATATAGCAAGTGCCGAGGGTTCACAGCCCTAAGGGGCCTACTGGCCTCTAATGAATAAAAAAAACATACATTTAAAGGCATTAATTTTATTATTAAATAAAATCCCTAATAATATTTAGGATTTTATTATTAAATAAAATCCCAAATAATATTTATTGAGATTTGTAAATTCATCCAAGATACATATTTCTATTAGCAAATGTTGCGATTGTATTTTGCACTTTATGCTATTTTTACAGTTTTTTTTGTTTTTTTTTAAATACTGGTAATATTTTGAAATGTACTAATGACCTTAATTATTATTACAGGTAAATGTAGATATATTATTTTTGTGTAATAGCCTACAATCCTACTATAAATATTTCACAGACATTCATAACCTTAAACACATCAGCTACTTATTTTATTAATTTCAATTAAAAATAATCTTATTAATAATATGCTAGTATATATATATATATATATATATATATACATATTTGTTACTAAATAAAAAATTGTTTTTTCTGTAGTTGATACCAAACATTCCGCTGTGGGCTGGGGGGATGGCTAATTTGCCTTGGCCTACAGAGCTGCTGTTTATTATGAGTCCCTTAGATCGTCCATAGGCATGCTGACAAAGGGTGAACTGACCACAGATCCCCCAGTTAAATCAACTGGAGACATCTCATTCCAAGGACTCCTAGGTTATCGGGGGATGTAGGTCGATTTGATCACTCACTACCAAGAAGTCTATTCCCTCGAGTCACGCTCGAGGGCGTCTAAAGATTTGAAAGGTCTATAATACCAACCAAAAAAATGAATATAAATAGAAATAATGCAAATTGCTCTTTTCATGATTAATTATCTTGTTGTTTTGTAACCAACGTTTTTGGCGTGTATACATTTTACAGCATATTAAGTCCCGTTTCAGAATAAAATGTTGGACGATTAGTCAGGATTATATCATATTTACATTATTTCCTTTTAAGTATTTGTCCAGTGATTCACTCCTTAGGTGATATATGTGTTGCAGAAGCCACGGGAAGAGAGATTTGGTGTCTGATTACGCCTCAACTCGGGAGAAGAGTCAATACTGATTGACAAATGTTTCCTCAGGATTGAGATAAATAGTCCAGGGAACTCTTAGCCGAGACCTTCCTCAACAAGGTCCTCAATTTCTCTCTCAACTACCGCCGTTTCCTTTATATCTTCCTTGCTTTATAATGTCCACTTTTCGTTCAGGATATTAATAGAATACGTTACTCATTCCTCTGCCAGAATTAAGTCTACAATTCCATTTAAGTTCATTTGTCTGTCTTGTCGAAAGTTGAACCTGTTAAACCTGGATGCCGTTTTGTTGTCAGTCGAGAATTTTTACTCAGGAGAGTGTACTTTGAGGCCCCAAGGTTCATCATCAGAGCTATTCTACACACAAAGTAGAAACATGGTAATTTGTCAAACATTTGTCCGTAATTTCAAGGCTGGAAAGACCTGAGTTGCAGCCGCCATTTTTCGTGGTTCCTAGCTTCTTTTCAGATTCCTAACCCCACAAAGTCCTTCATCAGGTCACTAAGCCAAATTATCTGGGCCGTCCTATTTTTTCCTCCTTCCTCTAGGTGTGCCATATTGCATTTTCTAGGGCGGCCCTCCAGCGTTTATACACAATACAGGCGGTGTCAGGTTTTTCATACAAATCCACTTCTTCAGCCTTGTTTCTGTACTGCTTCTCGACGTTTTCGAATATTTTTTACAAGACATAGATTTTCAGACAGCAGTAACCTATTTTCTTTTTGTTTATATAGACGTTTCACTACCACTAATAACCACGTCTTATCATCTATACACATATTCTTAAATATTATAGCTATTAAATAAAATAAATCATTTTTATAACTACTAAAAAAAGTTATTAAATGGAATAAAAATGCTTAGCTATTAAATATTATTAGTTTCGCTTTCTGAAAGAGGCTGTTGAATCCGAGAGATTTCTCTAGCCATAGAATCACCTTATCTATGCAACCATACTATCTCTATTATTGACTTCTGCCTTATTGCTCATAGTTACTATTTCTCCCAATTCTCAAGTGATATTGAAATACGAAGTGTGTACTCTACAGAAATGGCCAAATCCTCTGATATGTGAATACCTATGTACTTCGTTTGGCCCTTATATGCCTTCTAAGAAGATACAATGGGTACTAAGTTGACAGCTCTTCAAGCAATCTCATTTACCGATCAGCCAATAGACCGATGGTTCTAGCCGTACCAATTCTAGCCCGCCTTGCACTGTGTGAGCGAATTAACGTAGCTCCCAAAAGCTGTAGCTTATTTATGATATAACTATATTTTCAAGGATCAAGATTAATATAGAAACAAAAAAAAACATAATTGGTTTAGAAAAAAAAAATTGGTTTTCGGGACTTTTTGCACCATGATGGGGGAATCGGGGCCAATGTGCGGCGTTTGAATTTCACATTTTTATCAGGAAGTATTTTAATGGAAAATAGAAAACATAACATGTGAAGCTATAAAACTGGCTAATGAAATTACATATTCATGAGTATTATATCTGCTTTATATTCTTGGCGTGATTAAAGAGGAAAAAATGGAGGCTTAATTAGTGAAGAATTATAACACGGGCCGACATATTGTTTATTCAGTAAGGTTTGTATATTCATACATTTTTATTAAGTAATTTCATTCTGATAACTTAATTTAGTTATCTACTCCATCATTCATTTTTTATTTTTCATTCATGTAGTTCTTTCTGCAAGAAAGGATAAAAAATTAACCAAAACTAATTGTATTTATTTATTTGATTTTTCAAATAGCCGTCAACTTATTTATATGCTTATTTAATGAACTAAGAGAGATATCAAATCCACTCCACCCATCAAAAACAAGATGAAGAAAGAAAACATCTAATAGAATATTAGTGTATGTGTGTGTACTTCCTCAAAATAAATACTTAACACTCTTACCGAAACATGAATTCCGTGACGTAAACCGAATCATCCGGTCGCAGTGGCCTGGAAGGGTTTTTGCTATGAACCCTATGGGAATTACTGTTTTCCCTTCAACAAGTTCATTATTTTCATTTATTGATAGAATAACTTGTATCACATTTTATCTATTATTGGCATTTTTAATTCTTTCATTGAAATCACTGTCATCCGTATGATATATAGATCGTGGACGATGAGCGTTTTATTGGTCCATGGCTAGTGGAAGGCTCCATAGCAAATCATATACTATGTAAAACACACACGAAAAGAATACGAACAAACAGTATTACAAGCTGTAATGAAAGGTACACAACATACGTAAACCGACTTACCCCGTATCTTAGACCTACAATACGTAGGCTGTTACCCGAAACAAGAGGTATACGAGACCGGAGCAAAACGAGCAATAGCTAGTCAAGGTCGAATGACGTTGACAAACTATCTCAAAACACTTTCTGTGTGTAGAGGAAGGAAAGACACACAGCTAATGAGGTGGAGAGCCCACCAATATTAGCAGGTCTACCAATACATGAAATATAAAAATCTCTACCAGCCTCTCAGACCGGTGTTTCGGTAAAAGTGTTAAAAGAGTTATAGAAATTGTCTTTAGTCGTAAGTAGTTTCTTAAGTTCCTTTGTGTTCGGAGGACTCAGTATATAACCAATATACAGACATGTCTTCTCATTCCAGGAGGTCCCTACACACATGGAAATGACTAGGATTACATTTTTATTTCTTTACACTTTAGTAACGACGATACAGGTATTATTTATTATTATTTAAAATATCAACTTAGTTCCGATTTCAGACGTATTTAAAGACGAGTGAAATGATATTGTTACAAACATTACAAACATAATAAATGTTGATTATCAGAGTTCTTTTGGATTGAAAATTAAACATACAAACTTTATCGTTTTTATCACTGCAAAATTTATTTGACAATGCACTACGCCCTTGGCAAATTATTCTTCACTACTTCTCACAATATGCACTGATAGCTTCACTTCTTATTGCACAGTACAATAACTCACGATCACGCGTATCGTCGTACATGAATGACGCATTCCTCTTTCTTGGATATTGTACAATCCTTGCACCATGCGTTGCTTGAGAGGGCATCTGCGTCTTTGTGTTTCCTCCTTTATCTATGACCGATAGAAAAGGTTTCTGCCCAAGGTGGTAATTTCTTGTATCCGAAGGTAAGCAGTTTCTACTTGTTCTCGTGTCCAACATCCTGCATTGTACAAGAGCATTATTTGCTTGCCCATGTGCAGACTTATACCGTGACCTATCATGAAGTCTGTACCGATGATAACTTCATCCACTATGTCGGCAACAACAAATACATGTTCAGTGCTGATGCTGTATGCGTAATCTTTAATGTACACAGTTTTCGCTACAACATATTATAAACCATTACGTTCCCTTCGTTAATATCTCTCTTCTTGCTTTGCAGAAACATATTGATGGACAAAGTAAAACTTTAACAACTGTATTTGATGGATGTGCATGCTGGTAGGTCCCATATAGTTATTGTAAATATACTCACCCTTTGGTTCTCCGACTGTGGAGGAAGTATGTCTAGTGTTGGTGGACGGCCTTGATATGGTAAAATCTTGATTGACACTTTTCTCGGCCCATCTAATCCTATGGACGGCAGTACGGGTAATATCCTTACAACTTTATAAAACAGGTGTTCTTGGGAGAATAGAGTCAACTATTACAAGAAAAGCTGATGATTGCTGTATTGCCAACCTGAAAGGACCATGTTCTGTCTACATCCCTCGTTGTCAAATGTAACTATCAACTTTATTTTCATGTATTTAATCTTTACACGAGTGTCATATTTCTCCGTTCTTCCTGTGCAGCAATGAATTGTGGAATATATATATGTGCATGTGTGTTTGTGTGTGCGTCCGTGCGTGCGTGTGTGTGTATGTGTGTGTGTGTGTTTGTGGAAAAAGGGGTTCAGGGGAGCCATGTGAGTTAAGGCGTTGGTCTTAATCTGGAATGGTAAACCTAGAGTGGTGAGTTTGTTTCCTCTTGGGGAATAGGAATTTATTAAGTGTTGAACTCATTTAATAAAATCCTTAGTTCCACCATGGCAAGAAAAGGGTGGTAACCTGTAGATACCCCGCCCCAATTAGCCATAGTAGCAAAAAGTGAGAGTTAATAAATAATAAAAATACACTTGAAAAACATGTTATTTAATTAATAAATAACATATTTTTGACATGGATATATTCCTCAATTGAATTTATAGTTATAATTAAGGTTAAGATTAGCATGTTGTGTGGGGTATAACCCTCTCTGAGTAGCAAAACCTAACGGTTTTAATAATTTAAGTTCTTAATTTTATCTCCTTCTCATTGCCTCTTTCTTGGCCCCCTCATTTCCATTCTCTTCCACTCCCTCCATTTTTATTCACTCACTCTCTATCACTTCTTTGCTTATCTCTCTTCGTCTGTCTCTCACACTCTCTGATTTAAATCACGGCAATTGATTATTACAAAAACAAAGGAATATTTTCCTTTATATCTGGTACTTGAAAGTAAAAAATACCGTAATAAAAATTAGAATTAAAGGGTCGCCTAGCAGCCGTGGTGCAAGCTAGTGCTCTCTAACGCACCTCAAAGGCACTGAAGATAGAGCTGTTGCTCTGAAAGTAGCACTCTGTCTAAATAAAACGTATTTTAGGGCAAAACAGGCCTACTGTGTACATCCAGGTTTAGAATTATACGATTTTGGAGATTAATTTCTGAGATTCAACCTAGAATTATAAATCATAAAATATCCAAAACATTAAATATTATTTATTTATTTTTTCCTTCTCATATTGCACTTATGAAATAAAATAATTTTGCTCTCTGCGCTTACATTTTCGAAAACCTACCTTTTCCTGATAGATCTAAGTAACTTAGTAATTTTTAAAATGTAAGAAAACACTTATTTATTGTTAATAAACGATTATTTATAATAATTTGGAGGAAGTTATTCCTGCAAAATTAATTAATTTCCTTTTTTTAATACGTTGTCACGTCATCGGTATTTTCAATGTTCTGAGTAAGTCCTTGGCAATGATCTAAAAAAAGGCTCGTATTGAATGTTGGGGGAAGCATATTATATTTTTGAGACAGTTTTATTAGCTTATTGAGGCAAAATGACATTGGATATAGTAATTCTTCACCAATAACATATTTATAATTAACTGTACTTAGAGTTCTAGTTGTCTTTCCAAGACAACACTGTTTCTGGTCTGAAGACGTCCCTGTTAAGGGGCGAATCTGTTATTCCAATAAATATTTTTGTAGAAAGGAAATCATTTCGTTCAGTACCATTGAAATGAATTACGCCACCTCAGATAAAAGAATTATTACCTCTATTTTATTTTTAAATTTATTACATAAAATGCTTTGTGAAAATTAATTACAAATCATTCCGCCATCTTGTTTTTCTCAATAGATGAAACAATTTACTTACATTGACATTATAGAGAAATACTTGTTATTTTCCTATACCTAGAAAATATTACATCTTTCATTTGTTTGGAAATTTCAAAATACAAGTTCTATTTAAAAACTTCATGTCTGCCAGATCTATGTTGATTTCTTATTTACCTACATGAGCATTTAATGACAAAGTGAGTTCACTCCAGTTAGGAGTATATTATAAAGAAAACACGTGTTTCAACTCGAAGAAGTATTAAAAATTAATTGAATTATATATGGCCATTACTGCTTCGTTTGAAGTTAATTCATGTTATCTAACCATCGTTAAAAGGGTTACTGTCTTTAATGGGTAAAGAAGGCTCCCTGACTGCTTAATTCCGAAAACTTTGTGAGTTTATTTTATATTTACGGGAGTTAATAGGGTAAACTTTGGGCCTGAGAGAAGTTATCAATTTATAAAGATTTATTATCCGCTTACGTAATTCAGCAAGGGAAACTCCAAACCGTAAAGTTATATTTGCCTATGAGAGTGCTTTCATTACATAATTTATTTAGATATCAACAGTCCATTAAGTTCTGGTGGTCTTTATACTCCTCTTTCAAGAACACATTCCATACTCCAGTTTTAGCAGATTTCCCTTGAGGGAAATGAGCTACTGAGGTCGTACTCATGACGCGATTTTCGAAATTTTTCTTCAAATGTCTATCGATCCTACCTAGGAGATGAAGATATATATATATATATATATATATATATATATATATATATATATATATATATATATTTGTGTTTCCGCTCTAGCGGTCGCAATTTTTGTTTAATCGCCACTAAATTCGGTATTTAATTGTTTCATGTTAAAAGAAAGATCTAGTTCATTAACGGCTGAAATGGGACCAGTGGGAGAGCGGGGAGGAATTTAGAAAATACGAAATATATCCGCTACTATACATCGGATCAAACAATTGTATAGAACCAATCTTATTGAACATTAAAGTTACTATAAATATTGTCATATACATTTATTCTCTATATTGAATATTAACCGAGATATTTGCATTTTTATTAAGTGTAACGGACGAGTTATGGTCGCTTGTATTCGTTCCAGATGAAAGCTAGTTCGGCCGTTTCCGGCACTCGTATGGAGATTTCTCTATTCTACAAGTTTACGTGGGAAATCTGCTTAGTTTATGCAGCCTCTGCGTGAAGGACCTTTTTCAGTTTTACAAATACTTTTTTCAATGTTGGTGGGGTGGGTGGTCCTCCATTCTTAAAGAGGGTTGTTGTTTTGGTCAGCTCCTTGACCACGTAAAAGAAAGTTGATTCCAAATACGTTACTTTACTTAGAAATGGATGTCTTAAAAAGGTAATTGGCTTTATAACACTCCCGTCAGCTACAAAATTTTCTGATTTATGAAAACCATTAACAGTCACAAACTGTAAATACATTTACCAGAAACAATAGTGTCTCAGGAAAAGGGTCGAGTATGATGAAATAATAATTGTTATATACACTATTTTCTTTACCGGAAGGAGTGAGCCCAATGAAACAGGAGGAACTGCTGTCACAGAATGCCCCAGGGTGAAGATGTCAGCCGGTTCAACTCCTCAGAATAATGTGATCACTTCTACAGTTTCTCTATCTAGAAATGTGTTCTAATGTATTTTGTCAAATTTATCCACCATAAGATACATTAAAATAGATTTTTTTCCTGTACAGTCTTTCGATCACATAAATATTATTTTTAGTGGGTGTGCGTGCCTTCGTATGCGTGTGATTCTGAATGCTTGTATAAGATTTTAGAAACTTTAAAATAAATTTCTATTCATTTATTAAAAATAAATACGCTTTGCTTCTTCTTCTCTCTCTCTTATTTATCATTCGTGTTTTGTTTTTGTTTCTTTATGATGAATTTTCTTTTCCCGTTCAAAATTTTTCTGTTTTAATAGTTTTCATTTAATTAATTCGTATTACTTTTTACAATTTGGTTTTGTGATGAAGGGTGTAAATCGCTCCAAATTGCCTCACACCAAACAAACAAATAAATAAATATTGTTTTTTCACATCAATATTTATAGACTACTGCCAATATTAAACAACTTTTATTAAAGTTTTGAAAAGATATATAGGGTTCTGGAAAAGAATTTTGTAATTTATTAAGCTTCATGTGTGTTATTAACACACATTAAGCTCAGCGTTGTATTTCCCAGCAAAGATGGAGCGAACGTTCTGAACGTACTATCATGAGAAGCATGAAAATCACCTGATAAAAAGTGTCATACACTTTGATTACTCGAAGCCTGCCAGTAACAAAGATAAACTCTCCTCTTCCTAGTGACCGAACTCAACTAGAGTTCTTTTAGCAGCTTTTATTTCTTTGCGTTATGTTCTGATAATGCAGTAAAATGTTTGGGAAAAATGGCGACACAATTTGTGGCCCATTTGAAGATAACGACCACACAATTTATTCATTAATTAAATATTTCGAGATAAAACGAATTTTCCAATATCTAGTTACTTTATTTTTTTATGAAAATGGATTCCAAAGGTTTTTTTTATTCAATCCTAGGAATAGCTGTTTGGTTACTCGAGAGAAAAAGAAAACAATATTTATAATGAGTATTTATTGTATTTGAAAGAATAGCTTTAACAATCGTGATTGTATATACACTCTCTCTTCATCGTTATGTACGTTACGTTAATCGGAAAGTGTTATTGACATGTTAGGTGCACTTAATCAAACAGGTTGAATTCATCTATTCTTTTTTGTTTTTATATAAGTCTATTATAAAATAAATTTATTTACAAATTTAGAAATTTATCTTGAGATAAAAAGTGATCAACAAGTATATAATGTATCAGAAATGCTTACTAGTGTTAAATTTGTGAAAAGGTGCGATAATGCATAAAATATATTAACCAATCAGTTTTGCATTTTCAAAAACGTACAATCATGGCTTGTAGCAAAAGAAATGTGAGACACTGACCATTTTTCATTGTATATTGCAAAAGTCAAGTACGAGAATAGCTCTAAAACTTAATAAAAACACCAAACAAAAGTTTTTATAGAGAGAAAGGTGTTCAAAGTTAAGGGAAGGGGAGAAAGATATTGGAGAAATCTTGGAGGCAAAGTGCAAAACTTTTATTTGTCCGTTTGCCTGTGTACTCGATCGGAATAACATAATAGAGTGAAGAGAATAATAATGTGGAATGTAATAACATTTTATCCTTCTGCATTGGAGGAGTTATTTGTTGAGGAGAAGAAATCTTGTTTTCAGCAACTGCCACGTTCTTTTCATTCTTGAAGTTCTGTGTGAGACATAAAAGTCCGCCACGCAGGGGATGCATAAACAAGTTTTACAATAGATAAATCTACGTACTTTTACACTTAAAGCCACCGTGAATATCAAGTGAACAAATACAAATGACAAAGATAATTCTCTCAGTCCATTAGAGTTTAATAATATCTACAACGGAAAGTGTCTGAATTGAGTCTGAATAAACAGGTCAGCCAACCTCTCAGAAGTGAAATATAGAAATTATGACCGAAAAGAATAACCATTCCTTAAATATCTCTGAATATAATATATTAATTTTATTGAAAACTATTTACTATATCTAGAGCTGGAATTTATAATGAACCAGAATAATTTTCATCTTAGTCTCTCTCATTTTAGTTATCCAAGAATAAAAGACTGGGCAATGGAGGGGTTGTCAGAACGTATTAGCGTGTATCTCATCCAGAAACGATTTTATGCACAGAATATTTGGTATTTCAGCTTGAAATAAGACGGATTATGATATGTTGGTTTAGTCATAACGTGTGATGACAAATAACGGGGGTTTATTGAAGGCTGAAAACTAAAGTATGGAAATTATCTCGATTACCAATCTTCTTAAAATATTGGTGTTCTACAATTGTTGCTCTAAACATTTATTCCTAACTCTTTATGATCTCTATTAAGAGAGTTTTTCGTATTTTATTTATTTTTTAGCCTTCAGTACATCCCCACTATTACTCATCGGAGAATGCGAAATGGAGAATATTTGGTGAGATGAGATTTGTAGTGTGTGATAGCAGCTCGTGGAAAATCTGCTTAGGTTACGCAACACCTGCGTCACGGTGTTTTTTTTTTTTTGCAGAAAATAATTCGCAGAATCTTATAAAGAAAGCAACGTGTTCTTCAATCATGGAAACACTTTTTAGTTTATTTTACTCCTCGCTCTGAAATCTTGTCTAATATACTAAATTAGTTACACACCTTATATTACTCACCCATATATATCTCCTGTGGCCGACCGTGGTCTTTAATGAGCTGTTTCAAATTTACTTTACCTTGCGTATATTTGAGACTTAAAATTAGAAAAATATAATTTTTAATCATATTTAAATGGACAGTTACTGAAGAGTGAAATGATACATTTAAAAAAAATATCTTTGCCTGACGAATAATATGATGCTTCAAACTATTTAAATCTTAATATCTGGTATCCGGCGAAATATGAATTAACCCACTCAGTTTCAGTAGACGTTCAGGCATAACTAATTCCAACTTAATTGTCAAAGTTCGTTGATGAATAAACAAGTGCCCTCTCATAATTCAATGAAGTCATTAATTCAAAAATTGAATTATCCAATCTAAATTAGTCTGAAAACCTAAACGCTGGGGGAGGCGGGGAGTACTATTGATACCACTTTATTTATCAACTGTTTTTGCAGATTTCCCTTAAGGGAAATCAGCTATTGAGGTCGTACTCATGATGCGAGTTTCGAAAAATTTCTTCAAATGTCCATCGATCCTACCCTGGAGATGACGAAAATGAGGTTCGGTGAAAATTATATATATATATATATATATATTTGTCTGTTAACACTCTAGCGGTCGCAATTTGTTCTTGATCGTTACCAAACTCAATATTTAAACGTTTTATGTGAAAATGAATGTCAAGTTCGTTAATGGCTGAAATTGGAACAATGGGAAGGGGGGGGTTAGAGTGGGGGATTTTCGAAATTTCTAAATATCTCTGTTACTGCACGTCGGATCGAAAAATTGTATAGATCCAATCTTATTCCACATTAAATTTACTATAAATGTTATTATATACATTTATTCTCTATCTTAAATATTAACCATGATAAGTGCATTTTATAACGGACATGATGAGATCGGCTAACTTGTGTAGCCGTGAGGGGGTGGGTCTCGGTTGTAGTCGTGATTTTCCGGCTGGCTAGTTCGGCCGCTTCAGTAACTGTTCGGCTCTCGTGTAATTTCCCTATTCTAAAACTTCACTCGGTAAATCTGCTTAGTTTGCGCAAATCCTACGTGATGGAATTTTTAATATTAGGATAACTAGGTTTTTTTGTTTGGTTAAATTTACTTTTTATGGAAAAGTATATCGTCAGAAATTTAATTTAAGCAGATTTCTTTTACTGGCTTTCCAATGTAATATCAATACCTTCAATACTGGTTAATGTAAGCGTGCGCATGAAATAGACTGAATGGATTATACAAGTTTTCTTTCATTGGGCTGCATTGATCTGTCCTTCGTTTGACGTGAACCCATATCAGCTGCCATGAGATAAATGAATGCGAATAATTTTCCATTTTATGTTGAGAGTGGGAGTGGGCTCTGTGAGGCCAGAAAAAAAATTGTATTTGTTTACATATTGGGGAAAAATTAAAAAAAATCGGCCTTTTATTGAGGGAGAAAGAAAATCGGGCGCTGCCTACAGGGGATGGAAACAATAGATAATAAATATGGCGTAGTTAATCCTCCGGGCCAGTGTTATACAAAACAATGGCGACCCCTCACAATGAGCCCCCACCACATGCCTTCTTATACCAATATAATACAAAATCTTCAACCACCAATCCTAATTATCTCTTGCCTTCCGGCAATATTTCGGCCAACTCTCTTTCCTCCAAAATATTTTTCTGTGTTATCGTATACTTCCATTCAATTCTTCCGGAATATTACATCTGTTTCTGGGGATATATTTTTTTTTTCCGAAAGAGAATATAAGAGTATACTCCAAAAATAAAAGTAAAGGTGAACGTTAATTAAAAGATATACTGTAGTATTGATAAGCTAATTAGGATAATCTGAATTTAATGTTGCTGGTATTGAGAGGTTATTTTTGTTAATTGTTAAAACGTATTTCAGGATGCCCACCTACCTCCAAAAAAGACTAATAATGAAACGCTTCAGTGGTCGTTCTTATTCGATCCTGACCAACTGGATCAACGTTTAGATATTTAATTAATTGATCTACTATTTTTAATTAATTTATCTGGCATTTCATAAATCTAACATGAACTGTATTTCTATTTCTTCTTCCCCAATTCTATATCTGAGTACGTATATGCACTCATACGTCGTTTCAGTTTGTGGCAATGGCTCCTGTGCTTTTGGGATGGGAAATGGTGCCGAATTGACTCATAATGCGGCACGTCCCGAACTAGTTGGAGAGAGAAAAAAACGTCCAATTCTTCACAAATTCTTTATTTTAGCACTAAGCGCTTTCGAAGACTATTGTCTCCATCTTCAGAGCTACTCATCAAAAACAATAAGATTAATAAAAACTCTATACATTGCAACAGAACCATTAATCATATTAACATCAATAAATAAACACAAAATAATTATCTAACAATGAACATAATAAATGTATATAAGTCAAATCTTAAAGTAAAATACGGAGAGTGAGAGATCTATTGAGGTATAGCCAAGAAATATATTACTGACCTACTTGCATGCGCTCATTGGGAAAGACACCAAGTGACTGGCTGGCGCGCGGGAGATAACATCGAGGTCCAGTACCCCCACCATTGCAGACTTATAGCAATCGGTCTTCTTGTTCAAAGAGCGACTACCAATAAGTCCCGAACTACTGTTACTAAGAAATTTGACCAGGTAATGCCGCACAAATGAACATTTACGAAGTTCTACGTACCTACTAGAGTAATAGAGGATTTGTACGTTATTTATTAACGCCGAATTTTTCTACTATGGCTACTTGGGTACCACCCTTTTCTAATCAGGGTAGAGATAAGGATTTTATTTAATGTGTTCGTCACTAAATACATTCCTATTTCCCAGGCGGTGATAGAACTCCCCACTCTAGGTTTACCATGTGAGATATGACCAACGCTTTAACGCACATGACTAACCTGAGTCTCAAGAGGTTTTGACCATCTCTAGTACCTAAACACATGAGTTCCGAATGTATACTAACTATATTTATGTATCTTTGTCACCAAACTTGATATATAAAACTTTTCACGTCAAACGAAATATTAAGAGTGTTAAAAATGGAAATATATGTTTGTTTATTATTATTTACGTCCACTTTATGCTGCTATGGCTAATCGGGACGGGTTATCTACAGGTTACTACCCTTTTCTAGCCAGGGTTGGCCTAAGGAGTTTATTTAATGAGTTCGTCACTAAATAAATTTCTACTGCCCAGGGGGGACTCGAACCCGCCACTATAGGTCTACAACACGAGATTAAGACCAACGCCTTAACTCGCACGGCCAATCTGAGCTAAAAAAAAATCGAAGTTATCACTGAAGGAAAAAAAAAAAGCCTTGAATGGAAACATTTAATTCTATTAGAAAAGAATAGTTATTGGTACAAAAAAAAGGTCGTCTATGTGTCATTTTGATTCGTGAAAAACATGCTATTTTCGATAGCTTCATCGTGAAATATGAATTTCTTATCATTATATTCTCTATAGTCGTTTTATAAATCATGTATATATTATAAACATCTAACTCTGCAGAGCACAATTTACTACTAGTATTGTCTTTTTTTTTTAGCTTTTTGATTTATTTTAGTTTGGCTTGAAATAACATTCTCTTACTCTCAAATCTTCTAAAACCATAAATATTTGTTGATTTGAGGTTTTCATGTGCTGTATATTTTCTCCAACAAATGAAGTTTTAATCTGTGAAGAGTTTCATTATGATGTAGAAATTGGGTGAACACTACCAAATCTTAGTTGTATTCTTTTTCTTAATACTCGGTCACGTGGGTTGTGAAAAATAAATAAGAGTGATTTGCTGACGTTTTGGTATTTTTAATATCTTCGAGATAAAACTGTACTAAATTTGTTAAGCATTATTGAGTAAATGCTAGTCCCTAAACTAGCCTGAAAAGAGAAAAAAGATTATGTCAGACTGTAGGTTCACAGTATTTTATTTAATAAATTTAATACTCTGGGCTCAGGTTAGCCATGCGAGTTAAAGCGTTGACCTTTATCTCACACATGGTAAATCTAGAGTGGCGAGTTCGATTCTTGCCTGGGCAAAGGAAATTATTTAGTGACGAAATTCATTAAATAACGTCCTATAATTCCACCTTGGCTAGAAAAGGGTGGTAACCTGTATATAACCCGTCCCAATTAGCCTCAGTGGCAAAAAGTGGACGTTAATAAATAATAATAATTTAATACTCAAGAAATATTTTATTTCTCGAATAGTCATGTTTTGTAATAAAAGTTTGTTTTTTTATTGGAATAACATTAATTATGGCTATTAGCAGATTTCCCTTAAGGGAAATCAGCTATTGAGGTCGTACTCATGACGCGATTTTCAAAAAATTTCTTCAAATGTTCATCGATCCTACCCAGGAGATGACGAAAATGAGGTCCGTTCAAAATTATATATATATATATATATATATATATATATATATATATATATATATATATATATATATATATATCTGTTAACACTCTAGCGGTCGCAATTTTTGTTTAATCGTCACCAAACTCGGTATTTAATCGTTTTAGGTAAAAAGGAAGATCGAGTTCGCTAACGGCTGAAATCGGACCAGTGGGAGGGGGGGGGGGGGTTTAGAGGGGGGGATTTTCGAAAATTAGAAATATCTCCGTTACTATACGTCGGATCGAAAAATTGCATAGAATCGCTCTTATTGCAAATTACATTTACTATAAATAGTGTTATATACATTTATTCTCTATCTTGAATATTAACCGAGATATTTGCATTTTTCAGTTTTCAGCCATCAGCAAACCCCCACTTCTACTCATGTTACATGAACAATACTCTGCTAAATAATAAATCACATTATCCGAAGTCTAAATACTAAAAATTGTATTCAAGAGACCTTTATTATACGAGATACATGCAAATATGTCCCGGTGACCCCCCCCCCGTCTTAAGATTTTGGACTACTAAAATTTGATTGATTGAGATAACAATTATTCTGACTTATTATTAATTACAGTACTAGGTATAGTAGTTATAGTTCTCAATAAAATTAATATGTTATATTCTGATATATTTCAGAAATTGATATTCTTTCCGGTGTGAAACGGGCAGACCCGTTTGTTTACATTTCTAACCTAACGCTTCCTGTCGGTAGGTTATTGAAATTAGATGAAACATTTCTTATTTCCGTTAGTATTTATTCACGGTGTTGTTGTGTTACCAGTATGCAGATTTATCTATTACTAAACTTCACGAGGGAAATCTGCTTAGTTTACGCAGCCCCTGCGTGACGGACTTTTTTTAATATATAACTATGAAAGATTTATTGTACTTTTTGTTCATGTTTAACTTTCTCAGTATTAGGCCTTTGTAAGCATTGACTTGACAATATAATCTAGTTGAAAACATTCTTCCATCCGTGAAAACATTTACCCTTCCATTCTCACATGATCACAAAGATTGTGTGGAGTGAGATGGGGGAGCTCTTCTCACAATTTCTCCTAAAAACCAATCACTTAATTGTTCACAAAGGAAGGAGGCAGTCCACCTGATGATAGATTGATTACATTTAATGGAACGACATTGTCGTTATTGTTGGAGGCAAGGGAAATGAATGATTACATGTTGTATTTCTATTCATGAAAGATTTATTGGAAATGGTTGTATTTCTAGCATAACTATCAATGGATTGATTTCTTCTGTTATAAATGGATTTAATAAAGTAATTGTTCTCAAGAAGTCCTTATTATAACAATTTTTGGCTTATCATATATTTACAGTTATGATATACTTAAGAAAATATTACCACTAATTTATAATTCGTAACTCAGAAATAGGTTACCATAAACATGTAAGAGTTCGCCCAACCCCACCTCCATTCGCTACAAGGCGATATTGCTCATAAAAAACAAAATGAAACAATGAATATAAACAAAATAAAGAATGAAAACATTACCAGAAATAATTGAAACAATAAAATTAGAACAGAACAAACTAAGAACGCAATCAAATAACAAAACGCAACCCAAGAGACAAAAAAACACGAATCAACAAATAAACTAAAAACAAACTAAACAAATAAGAAAACGAAGCATTAAATTTAAAAAATATATATATCTTATAAAGAATCTAGATAATTAAAAAACTATAAAGACAAATGAAATTACTAAAACAATTATATACTTTCAATGGTTAAAATTAAAACTAAAATCAAATAAATAAAAATTAGTATGCACATAAATAAAATGACAGATTAAATTTTCTAATATCTTAAACATTCACAATCTTATGCTCCCACATTCTCTATCACACATACAAACACACATATTGGAATTACATATTGGATTACACATATTGGATTTGATTTACAGTAAAATGTTTGAACCAGAAATAATGACATCATCAAACCGAAAACGATCCTTCTCTATCCATTGGCAGTGAGTTTGATCGAAACCCGTTGATTCATAACTGTAGGTTCTAAGAAGTCCAAAATCAGACAAGGCAATGACATCAGACAGAATACCGAAGTTGAAGGTATTCCCTTGTATGACTCCTGCTCAATAGAGGATATAAATGTTACACACACACACACACACACACACACACACATATATATATATATATATATATATATATATATATATAGTGTCGTTTTTTGAGGTTTTTGGCCAATGTTGGTAAAAAAAGATTTAGTCTATGCCAATATTTCAAGAATTTAATTTCTCAACTTCAGGGCTGTAAAAAAAGTACTACTTTACAAATATTGCACATTGTTATTTGACTACAGTGTAACAGAGTGGTGTTTATGTAATTTCTAGTTACCGTTACTACAATTACTTAACAACTATGGTACATTAGATATTGCTCTTGTGGTTACTCAAGGAACATAGGTTGCAACCCTCAATGGTTTGTTTACTTTAGCAAGGTCCATATTATCAATAGCACTCTGTTACATTGTAGTTAAATAACAATGTACAATATATAAGTAGTACAAGTTGACCACAAACCTCAACAAACAACAACGACACCTGGTCCCCCGATAACCTAGTCAAAAACGTCTAAACAATTCTCTCTCTCTCTCTCTCTCTCTCTCTCTCTCTCTCTCTCTCTCTCTCTCTCTCTCTCTCTCTATATATATATATATATATATATATACCTACATACATAAACATATTCATACACATATTTGAAAGGACCATTCAACAGTGTACGCCGGATTCCAAAACAACGAACGAAAATAAAATCTCAGGCACACAGTCGATTTGTATAAATTCGAATCGGAAACGGAATGTCATACGACATCTTCAAATGAAATGTTTAAAATTGTATATATTTAATTTACGAGAGCCTTAATCTCAAATGGTCAACCTAGAGTGACAGTCCGATACCCGCCTGGGCAACACGAATTTATTTAGTGACGGAATTTAATTAATAAAATCCTTAGTCCACCCTGGTTAGAAAAGGGTGGTAACCTGTAGATAACCTGTCCCAATTTGCCTTAGTTACTAAAAGTGGATGTTAATATAAATAATTTAATAGAGTAAAGAACTGATCTAGTGTCTACATCACATTTTTCATTAAAATGGTCTTACATTTTCACTTTATTGTCGAATACTACTAAACATAAGCAATTTTTAAATTATTTCAACTAGAACAACAAAAATCATTGAATATAGGAACAAGTAAGCAACTTCAACAAAATACATTTTGCTCTAGAATACACAGCTCCTTCACTGACAATATTGAGTTATCCAGACCAAACAGAATCCTCCAAATACGAGCAGAAGAAGCTCTTGCGTCAAAACTTCAATTGAGTTCTTTTTGGTTTCAGGTTTTGCAGATGATGACAATACCAAATAAACACGTTGACCCAAAAGGCTTGTCTTTCAAGACGGACCTCCAATTATTCCTCTTCATTGAATAACTTCGATCAGTGATCTCATCAATTTATTAATCGGCTATATTTTACAAACTATTATTTTAAAATACATAAGGAAATTAGATTTAAAACAACACGTATTTGAAACTCCAGGATTTTCGTTTTTATGAAAAGACGGAAAAGACCTTGTTGGGATTCCCTGTTTCAAAAAAGAAAAATACTACTCATTGACGAATAAATATTTGTACCTTGAATATTTAAGAGTTAGTAGGTGTTCAAGGTCATTTCGCAAGAGAATGAAAGAAAGAAGGAGGGGTAGAGGAAGTGGGGTGGGAGGGAACAGGAGAGAGAAATTCATGCTCCCTGAAGCATATCATGTCAACACGGATCATAAATCTAGTTACTTTACTAAAATGACTGAAATATACGTCGTAGGAATACTATTTATGATATGGAAACAACTTTCAAAATTGGATGGGGATACATATTTTATTTATTGGCTTAAGGAATCTTGGACATTAATATTTCTAAAAAAACAACTGTACCGAACTTCAACGTTATATATTTCCAATAAATGATAAAAACGAGATATAGCATGACTTATAGATGTACTATGACTTATACCCCGAAGCACAACACAGACTTTCAATGACCTTTTCAGTTGAACAACATATGTAAGTTTTTTGTTTTTTTTTTCATCGTCGTTAAGTGCCTTTACTCTTTTTGTAAAGAAAACTCCTTCTTGCCGGGGCCGCGTGTCACTAAGCAGACTTCCCACGCACTCGATGACACCCTGTTGATCTAATCTCATCATATATTCTCTATTTCCAACATCGGGTGAATAGAAGGGTTTATCCAAGGCTGAAAACTCGAAATTAGGAATAATATTTGAGTGAGAAAATTAATTGTACAGGAATGGTAGAAAACCAACAGTTTAACAAAATTAGTTCTTATAATAAAGGAGATATTTTGAATTTTCTATTTCCCTCTACTCTAACCTCTCCCCCCCCCATTTCTTGTCCAGTTTCAGTAATTGACTAATTCCTATGATATGATCTTTAGTGTTGAACAAAATGATGAGCTATTGAGAATGGTATAGATCAAATAAAAGTTTTCAAGTCAAGCTATTGACTCTAGACTTACCAACTGAATGAAAACCATCGCCATAACTCACATTTCTAACTTAAATTCCACATGTTTTATATTATTTCATTTCATTTCAGATCAAACCCACGCTAATTTTATTTTTTTCCTTTTCTCTGCTAACTTAGAACATTTTTTAGAACTTTACATGAAATTAAAAGAAAAAAACAACAACGTTACAATATGCAGTAATTTAATACAGTATTTATTTTTTACAAAATGACATTACACAAAATATATTCTCAGTTAGCAATAATTCAATAGAAAACTATACTTAACTTAAGAAATACATATATAGTTCTGTACTTCGTAGTTCAAAGTTGATTATATAATGCATATGCTCTATAACTAAACATTTGATATTTTTTTTTTGTTGGAGTATATTTTACGAAGGCGTAAACGGAGGTTACAATTTGCGGGATGGACGGAGGCGAAAGGAATTTAGCAAAACGTGACAACAAGAACAGCAGCGTGTACACCACCGCCATTAAATCAAGAAGAGACACAGCCTGTCAGCTGGTGATGTTTCCTAGTTATTTATCGTTTGTATTATTTGTAGAGGGAAAAGCCCTTCATGAAATATGTGCCAGGCATTTCACTGCTCATGGACCTCACTTCTCAAGTATTTACTTCGAATAGAAAAGGGCCTAGCAATTGGAGAAATTACATCTCGGAAGTTCTTTACCATTCATTAGCCTCCAAAAAAATACTCTTTGCTTGATTAGATGGTGCTAAAGCTGATATTACTTTTAACAATCGTCTGTTTTTAATACTTTAAACTGTTGTTTTTAATACATTTTTCACAGTTTATATTCCAGTTGTTACTTTATTCCGTTGCTGAAATGTGTATCTGAATTCTTCATGATTACATTTTATTGTGTATTTAAGTTCATTTAGTATACACTTAAATTTTATTTTATTTTATAATTTTTTATCTTTATTTATTTATTATTTATTTTGGTTTCACTTTCCATTTGTATTATTTATTAATTTTATTGGCTTTTTCTTTTCCTTATTTTATTTTTTTTCTTTCTTTCTCCCGTCGATACCTACATTTTCATTTATATTATTTTTACCACCCTGATGTTTCCATATACAATATTGTTTGTTTCATATAAAACTAGTATGCCAATGAACCATATCAAACCACCACT
Source organism: Riptortus pedestris (assembly GCA_019009955.1). Classification (NCBI taxonomy): domain Eukaryota; kingdom Metazoa; phylum Arthropoda; class Insecta; order Hemiptera; family Alydidae; genus Riptortus; species Riptortus pedestris. The sequence continues at coordinate 93,427,624 of CM032229.1, read as the reverse complement.
GTATGCCATAGCTTACTCCTTTTCCGTCTCTTCGTTTTTTTTTTTTTTTTTTTTTTGTTATTCACTTTTTTGTGCACTATTGAATAATGAATAAATCGCCGGCGTTGCGGAACTAATTTAAAGAAATAAATAAAAATAAGGTCATTTATATTTATGTATTACATGTTTTATGTCTGAAACACTGTATTTAACTGATAAGAGCAGACATAGCCGGTGAGGTTCTCAAACGCTGGCCTACATCATTATATTCTAAATTACAAGGGTAGAAGTGGAGAGTTAACTGATGGCTGTTAGGAAGGAAGTACGAATAACTCACTTAATATTTGAGTTGAGAAGAAATAAATAGAGGTTGGTCCTATAACATATTTCAATACGACTCATAATAATTCGAATCCCCCCCCCCCCCCAATAATCCCCCATATTCCTCGTCAGGTTTCAGCCATTTACTAATATGTCCTTCGATGTTAAATAAAATATCGATAGAATATTGACTCGATAGTGTAGATCAAATAAACATTTTCTATTTAAGAACCTGAAATACTACGGAAAACGTCGTCACACTACGTTTTTCATGTACCTCACACTGTAAAACTTCAATAAAAACAATATTCGGTATTTAAACTTCGGATAAAGTAATATATGATATAATTATTGTTAATATGACATGAGTAGGAGTGGGAGCTTCCTGAATGTTGAAAACTAAAAAGTGCAATTATCTCGGTTAATTTTCAGGATAGAGAAGTTCTTAAGTTTGTAAGAACATTTATGGGCAATTAAATTTGCAATAAGATTAGTTATACAATATTTCAATCCGACTTATACGTATAATATTCAACGGATCATCTACTAGGTTCGATCGATGGACATTTGAAGAAGTATTCCGAAAATTCCTTCATGAGTATAACCTCAATAGCCGATTCTGCTTAAGGGAAATAAGCCGGATAGGCAAATATTGATCTTTTTTTCATTTTATGGATATTTAATTTCGGTTTGAGCGGTGCGTTTCAAAAATAAAATATTATATTTTCAAAAAGTCACTAGTCCAAATGCTTTTTTAAATTTCTGTAGACTATTATTTCAAGTGATCAATTCAAAAATTATTTAAAATCTTAACTTTCATAGACGACTGTCTTTGTGTATACTTAATTTTATTAGAGGTTTCTTATATACTCATCATGAATGTAAGCAAAATACCAGGGACGACAAATATAAACAATTGGATAAAATTATATTATTTTTTTCTTTGGCCAGCATAATACAACTCTATCCGTTTTATTCTTGTACTACTACACGGAACTTTCAATGGCATGCACTTTCTTTATTCTGGTTTTTCTTTACAAGACTTTAGTTTTCGAAATATTTTTTATCAAATAGTTTTTATTTCATACTTAAACTTTGTCTCATACAGAAGACATATTTGTTCTTTATTCTAGTCTGCTTGTGTATTATGAGCGCTGACATGGTGGATATATTAAGCTCGCTTATAGAGTGGACATGTTACAGCTGGTTCAACATCAGCCCTCCATACTGTACTTACTAGTGTGTTAGTTTTGGCTCAGCTACAGTACCGTCTGATCTATTCTTGTGTCAATTTTGACAAAGTATTGGATTCACATTACTCCTGAGGAAGCAAATTGAAGGCAGTAGCCAATGTGTAGAAAATACAATATTACTATCTAAAACGATATTGCTTAAGTCGACTCTTTGTCACACATTTATTGGATCCTTACAATTGCCTGGTGTTACCCCACCTTCCACTTTGCCACTGGTACACTGGCACATTATTTTTTAATCACTACTCCTTGACATATAAACCTTCTTCGTTAATTTTTTCTATAATGTTTCTCGTTTTAAGTATTCATTCACTTCTTTTTTTCTCCTGAAAGATTTAAGCATTTTGAAAAGAGACCAGAGTTTATTGGACATACATACCTGACACATTCTATTATAATGAACAAAAAAAAAACAACCCTATCTGTACTCATTGCAACACTGGACTAACTATAAAACGCCTACTAACAGAATGCAGATTACGAACTTACATAAACATTCCACATGGCTTGAACGAACTACTGACTGAGGGTAGCCCACATATTGCCACGATTTGGACATATTTAAAAACAATTGAGCAGTTTGAGAATATTTCATTACATATTTTAAAATTTTAATGTGTGTGCGAGTGACGTGTTTAAATTTGAATGATGCCTGTTTTTACGAATAGTTTTTGTTTCAAAGTTATCAAGTTTTCTTTTCATTTATTTATTTACCACCTGTTTTTAGTTCTATGTTATGTTCGTGTTTCTTGATCCTTTTTTGTTCCGTTCCCTTAGTTTTGTTTTTTATATTATTTCGTGTTCCATTTTTTATTATTTTGTTTACTTGTTTTTGTTTTATTTTCCTCCATGTTTAAGAAGAGCCAAGTCGCCATAGTTGCGGAGCTCTATATAATAAATAAATATATTTTTTTCTCGTAATAGGGCAGCTGATGCAAAGATGGGTGTTGACTTTGGTTCTTAATACTTGATTCTCTTTATCATATTCATAGATTTATGGAGATTCTTAATTCCCAGCCCAGTGAAGGGCCAGCTCCTACACAAGGACTGTTTAAGTAAAATATTGTTCACGATTTACCTAATGTACCTAGTATTAGACATGCTTGAGACGAAAATGGAAGAGAAGCATAAAGGAAACATTTCAACTCTGATCACAGCTAATGCATGTAGACGCTGGGTTCAATTTCAGCATACATCTGTAAAATGGGTCTTAATGTTTTTTTTTTTTTCGTGTTTGTTTATTTTAAATTTTCAGTAATACAAATGTACTTTAAATGAAAATGAGTTACTCCACGCTATATGAAGTATGTAGAGCTTCAAGTATGTACGAGTATTATTATAATTTTTGGGGTAATTTCAAATTTTTAATGTTTTTTTTCGTCTGTTTTGCTCACTCTCATATTTTCACTAACTAAGTTATTCCAAGAAAGAGTTTTTTAATGCAAATCATTAATTTTTTTTATTCCCCTCACAAGTACTCTTCTAACATGGGATTTATTATTATTTCTACATGGCTCCATCAATAGGTATCACACATAGTGGGGTCACATTAATTTTCTATTTAAAAAAAAGTAATCTAAAAGATTATTTAATCTAATATATAATAATAATAATAGACATAAATGAAGAAATAAAAATAAATAGCAGAATACATTTTAATTTTTGAATGCGATTTGTAAATCTATTGGAATTTTTAATTAATAACCTTAGCGTAAATTTTTGAAGATATGGTAAATATATCTCATTCTTAAAGTTTCTACCCTGAAATAATAAGATATATTATTATTATATACTTGTGTTGATAGTATATTTATGTCCCAGCAGAAATTATATTAAAAATTTACAAGTTTGGAAGACAAATTTTAATCGAGAAGAGCATTAACAACATTTTGGCTGCTTAATTTATTGGTCATATTTGATTATGGTGGATACATCCACAGTTAAAAGTAGCTACATAAAGCTCTCTAATTTTCATCTCTAAAGTCTTATGTAGAGTAAAGCTATTTTGTGACACTAACCTCACTGAACTATGTACAGGGGAGGTTTGGAGATTAAATCAGATTGGTGACTTATACTTAAAGTTTTTCACCATTATGGAACTACAGTAAGGGATAACAATACTTTTAAAGTATATTCATTAAGTTTAAAGAAAACGTTGAGGAAGTTCTACAAGGTTTTCTTATTAAAGTGCCAAATCTGCTGCTTAATTTTTTTTTTTTAGTCGATGCTAGTACCAAAGGCTGTTCCCGGCTGTTTAGGTAAGAAATATATTGGCCAGGAAATTACCACTAAAACCAACTGTACAACCTGGTGTCTACCATTAGCCACCAGACTGCCTCGTAATCTAGACACATAAACTTTCCCTCTTCTCTCTTTCTCTATCTCTATCTCTCAACGCTCTTTCTTACTCCCTTTCTCTCTCTCTTCTCCCATATAATTTCCACTTTTATTTAAAACATATTATTTTGGTTTAAAATTATTTCGTATACAGTATTGAAAAATACTTAAAAAAATGTTTTACTTGGTTCCCTCGCTCCTAATACCTACATTAACTTGTAAAAGGTTTTATTGAACCCAGTTTTTCCTAGCCTATTTTATTTATCAATTTTTTTGGTGTTGCAAAGTCGGATACATTCATAATCGCAATGCTTGAAGAAATTTAGAAGCGTACTGCCAGACGTAAGAAATAATATTTAAAAGGTATATATCGCAAAATTAAAAAGTGGTTACAGCACTTATGCAACAGTAATAATGATAATAATAATAATAATAATATAAAGATGTATTGGGACGAAGCGATGATAACTGACCATACTGTGCACCATAACAAACCGGATATTCTCATTATTGACAAGATCAATAAGACTGCTGATATTATTGACATTGCAGTACCCAATGATGTGAATATTCGATAATCCCATGCCGAAAAGTTAAGAAAATATCAAGAATTGGCTATCGAGCTCAAAGAGGTATACAAACTGAAATCTGCCATAGTTACGCCTATTATAGTAAGTTCAAATGGACTAGTGCCAAAAACAACGATAGCAGGCACCAAGAACTTGAATCTGCCAACAGCAATTATAAAAGAAGCACAGCAAGGGGTACTTCTTGATACTGCTAGAATCGTGCGAACATTTTTAAATTCCCCTTAATATGTCACACTCACAAACTCCATATCGGTTGGATTTTCCCCCGATATGGATTTTACTCCAGTTTTCACTGAGTATAAACCTCCCCCATAATAATAATAAAGTATGTTTATTTTGAAATTTGAAATAATTTACAAGTTAAATATACAATTAAGTTATCATAATAATATCTTTCCTTATACTATATATAACATACATAAACATGGACTCATAAGTCCGTCTGTTGAGTTCGGCCATTATTTACTAAATTATTAATCAGCATGATTGATTATTGCTATATATATATATATATATATATATATATATATATATATATATATACATCACATTAAAATAATATTACAATATTCTAAATAAATCAAATAACCTTTTATAAGAATTCTATCTTTAAAAATCAACAAAAAATAAAATATTTATTAATATTTATTTACAAATAAAATAAAAAAATAATAAATAGAAAACTTATCCATTATACTCAACTATTAGTAACTTCCTATATCACTGTGCAACACATAGATATTATTTATAAAGGGCCTGCCAATCTTTGGCATTCAAAAACAAAATAAATTCATTTTGGCTAAATTTTGATGAGCCAAGGAAATGTTTTCTAAATTCACTAAACACTGGGCATACTCCTATAAAATGATATTTATTTTCTAATTCATCAAATTACATAAGGAGCATATCCATAGGCCTTCAGTTCTACATACTGAATAATTCAGATTTATCATTTCCCCCCTTGCTTTCATTATTAGGCTTGTGAAATGTAAACTATTATTGCTATTCAAGTAACTATTACTACCTAAAATTACATCGAGATTCTTGTAATTAGAGTGAAACCTAGAATGATTTGCCTTTCCCAACATTTCTTCAACAAATTGCAACCTTAATTTTTCCAATATTATTTCTATTTTCTTATTCATACTTCCTTGCTCTTTAATTCAGTTACAATTTACACCTAGATACTCCTGGCTGATATTTTCAATACTCCTAAACCAATTAGCCTGTTATATGCAACAGTATCTTAAAGACTTTAACTAAATATTTAATACATGTCTGATATAATAAGCAATAAAATTTCGCACAGATCTACTTTCTTTGTGTCAACACAAAATATAACTATCTTTTAAAACACACCACTAAATTTCTTACATTAAGAGAATTTATTGGCATTCGTTGAAATATTATTTATATTAAAAGTTTTAATTTATGTGATTCAAACACTTATAATATTTCTGTTCTAATCATTTATCTGATACTTGTTTGTGTGTGAGTGTGTGCGCTCTATGTCAGGGTGCGCAAGGGAACGAAAAATAGTTTTACAGTTTTAGTATATTTTTTCTGAAGATTTATATATATTTATTTGAAACTTTTAACCTGCTTTATGTCTAGAATATGTTTTGAGTTTCATTGTGATATGATATTATTGTTCTCTCTCAGCTTGTGTAGATGAGAGCTCTTTTATGAGAATTTAATATTTTGATAGAAGAGATATTTTCAGTATTTAAAAAGTTGTAGAAGAAGAAGAAAAGGGTTTAAAATATGCCATGGAAGGTGAAACCAATTAAAAATCAAATTCTAATGCACACGATGAGGGATATTTAATGATTGTAAGAAAAGTTATATATTGGACAGAAAAAAAGTAATTGAAAATATCATGATTTCAGAGGGTGCAAATAGCAGAAGCTCTTACATTGTTAGAAACAAGTTATACTATTTCTTGAACGAATCATTCACTATTGGTTCAGGTGGGGTCTCAATAAAGAGTCGTGGGTTCGACTTCTGCAAAGAAAATACAAATTTAATTGAAAACTCTCACTTAATACAATTTTCAGAGTAAATATTTAGAATTCAGGTTCCCTCCCGCAAATTTTAGGCTCGCAAAACCCTTCTTGCATATTTCAATTATGGTGTCTGAAGTGGGACTACTTTCTCCCATCCGCTCGCGCCTGTTCTTTTTCTGGTGCAAGATGGATTTTTGCTCTCTTCATCTTAGCTCTACGCTCGTGTACTATGTTTGCTGTTTAAAGAACGGGTTTCCTGAGATTTCTCACTCATTTACATAAAAATGTAAAATTTCATCCCAGTGAAAACTAAAGGATCCATGTTTTCGAAGATTTTAGGTCATATTACCCTAGTTTCCAATTGTACCTTTCTATTTTTACTTTCTTGGTCTATCAATTTGTTTTTCTTCATACAAAACGTAGAGCATATGGTACTATTCTACGTTTTCCCCGTAAAATTCAATTGATCTTTCAAATGTATTGTATAATTTTTCATTCTCCTTTAATTCCACTATTCCCTCATAGTTTATCATTATTTATTGTAGAATGCGAAATTGCGGAAGCTCAATACATAAATATTTCTTTAGTTCATTGTTAATCTTTTGTGGATTTTAATCTTAATGCTTCCTTATTGATACAAGTAGTAGTTTATTAAAAATTGTTTATTTTTCGCTTCATCGTTCTTGGGAGAAAAATATTCTCTATCTTCAATTGTGTAAAATTGCATTTTTTGAAGTTTCACAAAGCATTATCAACTTATAGGATATCCATTTTTGGCTTCCCAGTACTTAGTTCAATCTTAGTAATACCATCAGCTTTTAAGTCTTCCGTGATTTTTTTTTTCTTTTTCGTTGTATATTTTCGCCGTCGTTGGGTCGTTTTCATGTTAAAACTTTATTGTTTCGTAAAACACATAGTCACTATAATTAACGTCACCGCCTCCGTGGAGAGGTCGAATCTTTTTATCGTGCTACTCCTGAAGGGCTCGAAACATTATGTAAAAGAAATGAAAACTATACCACTTTTTTTATTCATCGATTGATTTCTCTCCAATTCACCGCCAAGGAAGATTGGATTGAGCTTACATTTCGACAATATACTTTATTGTATACTCCGCTTTAGTATTTGGTTTAATAACTAGACGATATTAAAATAAAAATGCTTTGGACTGGATCGTAACAAAAGCCAAACCTAGCCAATCCACTGAAATGTGGTATCAAAATAAGTATAGTTGCATGTATTACATTATTAAAAATTAAATTTTTTTAGTGTTACTTCCATGTGGACACTAATGTGGGAGCTAATTGGTGGTAGTGTCTTCCAGTGCTAGCTCATATAGGGTAGACTATTATAGTGAATTCTGGTGCTGAGAATGCGGGCAGTGCTACATAGACATGCCATGCTCAGTCTATAGCCGCTATAAACCTCAGGCCCTGCGGCACAGGGCCACTCACTCTCTCTCTCTCTCTCTCTCTCTCTCTCTCTCTCTCTCTCTCTCTCTCTCTCTCTCTCTCTCTCTCTCTCTCTCTCTCTCTCTCTCTCTCTCTCTCTCTCTCTCTCTCTCTCTCTCTCTCTCTCTCTCTCTCTCTCTCTCTCTCTCTCTCTCTCTCTCTCTCTCTCTCTCTCTCTCTCTCTCTCTCTCTCTCTCTCTCCCTCTTTCTCTCTCTCTCCCTCTTTCTCTCTTTCTCTCTCTCTCTCTCTCACACACACACACATGCTTCTCGGCCCTTAGACATTCTACTCATTTCGTCTTCCATGTAAGCAAAGGGAGAGGATAATTACGTGGATAGGGTTAAAAAATTCTCAGCTGTTTTAAGGTCACTCCTACCTTAAGTAAAGAATTTAACCAAAAAGTGCGTCTCGCAGTGGCTGCGTTAACTCAGCAGATTTCCCACGTGCGTCACGTATTTATTTTGAAACGTAAAACGTATATTTGGTATTTTGGCTACAAATTAAGTGTTTCATAACATAATAGCATATTGTTAATTTAACATGAGAAGGAGTGAGGGTTTACTGAATGCTGAAAACTAAAAAAATTCATATATCTCGGTTAATAATCAAGATAATGAAAAAAACGTACATAGAACATTTATAGAACATTAAATTTGGAATAAGATTGGTTCTATACAAATATGGCCTGTTTGGGATTGATGGGCATTTGAGTAAATTTATCGTAAATCGCGTTATGAGTACGACCTCAATATCTGATTTCCCTTGGGAGAATTTTGCTAAAAATTGACATGATAACATACTATGTTATATTACGCCAATTAATATTGTACATAATAGTACAATTTATCTAACGTAACGTTATTTTTTGTGTAGCTATTCACCTTAAACTTATGTACATAATATATATATACTGATTTGTCCCATTGTAACTGTTTAAATTAACTAATTTAATGCTATCTACTATGATTTTTTTCCCTTTATGCAAGATAACACATAAGTCATGGTTTTTGTTACCCATTCACCTAGAACCAACTAATATACCATAAGCACTGCCCCTTCCCCCTTTGTTTTGGTTTACCTACTGCTAATTTATTGATATATTCACTGATAGTATTTCCTTCATAGATGTTCAAAGATACTCAAACAGTTTTACACCTTCAAATGTATATATATTTTTTTGTTGGGGGGGGATATCTGCGTATAAAACAGAAAAACTGTAGTTAAATAACGTAGTGAACAATAGAGTAATAAATAAAGTCCGTCACGCTGGGGCTGCGTAAACTAAGCAGATTTCCCACGTGAAGTTTTACAATAGAGAAATCTGCCTAATAACAACTGTAGTAGTAAGAAACCTCTAAACCTATTCACGAGGGACGAATAGTTACGTAAAGGGCCGCCAGAGCTCTCGGCGGAAAGTCCGAATATAGCCGACTCCTGCCGACCACAGGCAGAATACAAATGCAATTATCTCGGTTAATATTCAAGATACAGAATAAATGTATAGAATAACATTTATAGAACATTTAATTTGCAATAAGATTCATTCTATACAATTTTTCGATCCGATGATAATAACGGAGATATTCTGAATTTTCAAAAATCCCCTCTCTAAACCCCCCTCCCACTGGTCCGATTTCAGCCATAAACGAACTTGGTCTTCCTTTTTACATAAAACGATTAAATTCCGAGTTTGGTAACGATCAAACAAAAATTGCGACCGCTAGAGCGCTAACAAACAAATATATATATATATATATATATATATATATATATATATATATAATTTTGAACGGACCTCATTTTCGTCATCTCCTGTGTAGGATCGATGGACATTGAAGAAATTTTTCGAAACTCGCATCATGAGTACGACCTCAATAGCTGATTTCCCTTAAGGGAAATCCGCTAATACTGAAAAAACGTGGCGTGGGACAGTACAAACTTGCTCTTGGCCAACTATGTTACGCATCATTAACAATAACAGAGAGACAAACCCTCTTGAGTATTGAAGAAGCAGGAATGGGCTCAGTTGAGGAAGTAAGAATATCTCTCTCTCTCTTTTCTCTGGTATTCTCAGTTCTTCTACTCTCCTTTTTTCTTTTCTTGGCCTTCTTTTACCTTTGAGCACCTCCTACACAATTATATTATACTTGAAATACACAAGAAAAGGCAGCAATATGAAACATACGTCTGTGTATTTCGTCACTATTTTAGATTCCCTCTCAAATAACCACAAAAAATCTTTGCCAAAATAATTTTACCTTTAATCTAAAAAGTATTTCAAACTTCCATACAGCATATTCTACTTCAAAGACCGAACTCGAGTAATGACTGTTACAATACCATTATTTTTACGACGGTAAGCCATAATAGTCACAAAGTGTTGTATCCAATGATGTATAATGAAGTTCTTGTCTGAATTCAACTTCAGTTCTTTCTTATCGCCCTTTTTCTCGGTGCAATTGGTGCAGAGGAAAGACAATTTTATTATAGTATTTTTCTTTCGTTTAAATGTGTTTACTTGTATTTGTTGTTTTTCATTATTTTTCATTAACGTGACCTTTATACCACGGAGGGTTATTTTATAGTATGTAATTGTTTTAATGGGTTGTACGACTTTTTATAAGTCATTTGATAACGTCTTCAATTAGTATTTAACATTCTTGGCTCAAACAAATTTCTTCAATTTATATCAAACTTAATATTTAACCACTTTATTCGACAATTAGAATCAAGTTTTTTAACGGTCTAAATCGGACCTTTAGGAAACCGGTGGTTCAGAAGGGGGGAATCGAAAATTCAAAATATCTCCCTTATTCGGATCAAAGAAGTTATAGAACCAATCTTGTTAAACTATTCATCCTCTATAATCTTCATTATATTCATTTTAACACAAATATTAAACGAGTTATTCCTGCTTTCCTTTTTTTTTATCATTCGGTAAATCCCTAATCATTGGATTTTTATTTAGAAATATATGGCGAGATGGGGTGTGTTATCCCAGCAAGTGGGAAACCATGTATTATTCAATCTCTTTTGCATGACTGATGTTGTAAGAATTATGTTCTTTGTAATTATGCTTCGAACTTTTTCTTAAATCGTGTAATATGGATTAGAAGCCTATTTTCCCAGCCTACCGACATTTCGGTTCTAATTCACTGAGCCATAATAGACATTTTTTTCTTCTTAGTTTCTCTCTAATAACTCATTCATGCCATTGTAGTCATCATTAGTAGCTATATATATATATATATATATATATATATACGCTATTAGTATATGAGAGAAAAGTCTTTGACATGAACATCTACATTACATTGGCAACAGAGAAATAAAACAGTCTTATAGTGCCAATTTGCCAGACGATTGGAGTCCGAGTTTGTGATCGCTGTGTCTGTCGTTGTAGATTTCCTTGAAATTGTAAATTTCTGCTTCTGAAAAAAGTACTCTCGAGTCAGATGATTGATAAATAAAGGGAATTAATCATTTTTTCCCCTTCTTTTTCGTTTGTAAATTGGATTCGTTTGTAGAGGGAATTCTTGTAATTCTAAACAACTTTCAATTCAATCTCAGATCAACCATCCGCACCAATTATCAGCAACATACGTGAAAAAGTAAAATATTTTCTTAAAAATTGGGGCTTTCGACGACATAATACAGGTTCGCTCTATCAAATCCATAGATATGATATCGCTGTATCAAGTGATAAATACGCCAATCCTTTTGCTAATGAAATCACTGCTTTGAAACTCAAATTGGAGATTAATTTTGTTTTATATATAATCAGTTCTTTTAGCAGATTTCCCTTAAGGGAAATCATACATACACACACACACACACATATATACACACATATATATATATATATATATATATATATATATATATATATATATATATATATAGATATATATTTGCCTGTTAACACTCTAGCGGTCGCAATTTTTGTTTAATCGTCACCAAACTCGGTATTTAATCGTTTTATGCAAAAGAGAGAACAAGTTCGTTAGTGGCTGAAATCGGACCAGTGGGAGGGGGAGTTTAGAGAGGGGATTTTCGAAAATTCAAAATATCTCCGTTACTATACGTCGGATCGAAAAATTGTATAAAATCAATCTTATTGCAAATGCAATTTACTATAAATATTGTCATACACATTTATTCTCTATCTTGAATATTAACCGAGATATTTGCATTTTTATTAAATGTAAAGGACGACCTACGGTTCCCACCGAAAGCTAGTTCGGCCGTTTCCGTAACTCTTCGGCACTCGTATGGAGATTTCTTTATTTTATAACTTTACGTGGGAAATCTGCTTAGTTTACCTCTGCGTGACGGACTTTTTCATTGTGAGGACTTCGGCTATCTGCTCCGGCGGTTGGAAATGTTGTTGTTCTGCAAATTTTCGATGGAAGTGTGTCCATTTTCATCAGACAATAAATTTAATTAGAATAGCTACGTTAATCATATGTTTGGGATTTAATTTTATTATCGCTTTCCATATCCATACTAAATCCAGTTCTTTATTAAGTATTGCCTTCAAGAGATTGTTAATTCTTCTGCAAGACGTCTCTAAAACTATAAAACTCGTTTAAACATCTATATGTTAATTAAGTGTGATAGTTTTACTGATTTCCAATACACTATCATGGACAAATATTCGATTATGAACTATTCTTCTTCATGAAACTTTAGCAGGGGCAGCCTGAGAATATTTCAATAAATATGAATATATAATAAAACTCTCACACAAGCCCGCATTCACATGATTACGATCAAGCACGCACCGAGAAAGTTTCACTGATCAAGGAGACTTCCATAGTTTATTGAAATCAATAAATCAAAGGTTCAATGATTACACTATTATACATTATAATAAGCATTGAATATAAATTCATTGTGGTTGATCTACCTAGTTTGCTATTGAAGTTATCTTCCTGACAAAAAATATTGCTATTTATTATTATAATTTTTATCTGGAAAGCAAGAAAAGTATGGTACATGAAGATTTTGGGTATTAAAATTCGATAGAAACTTAATTGAGTGCAATATGGGAAATTTATGAATACTCTTGAGAGGGATGCTACATCTTAACACTAAATGTATGATTGTTAACAATGCCAATGGTAAATAATTATTGATGGTGGTAGGGTTCGGCATAATTTTATATTGAAAACGTTACTCTTGTCATAAAATAACGGCTCTTGAGGATAACTACATCCCCTGAAGAGATTTTCATTTTGAAATATCCTTAATTTGACCAGCTTTAACATTAAGGGAAGCTCATTAGCAAGTGTTGCCAGGCTGTCTTTGAATTTAAAATCCTTTTAATAATTGCTCCCGTGAGTTGGTTCCTTTGAGAGGAATGGAATAAGCTAAAACCTATTCAACCAGAAAGATAGCAGTTAAAAAGACCCTTCTACATAAATTGGTGGTTGAAGTTGATCTTTTGAATCAAACGAGGTTTGCTTAAGTACAAGATATAACTTTTTTAGTCTTATAAGAAACGATAATTACTTATTACGATATCTAGGAAAACTAATTTTTTTTTAATTGGAACAAAGTAGTGAATTTGAAGTGAGAGTTTTTAACGTATATACTTTTTACTTTGCAAATTACATTCCTACCGTTTTTTTTTTGTTTTTTTTTTCATTGTGACTTCATTACCCAATGAATTACTTTATCACATATAACAGATTTCTTAGTAGTGCTTGCACAATGGTGTCATTGCGGAGGTTGTTTCAGCCCCACCAGATCTCAAAAGTGACCTCTGATAAATTGGTTTCTTAGAAGTATTTGTACAATGGTGGTATTGCAGAGGTTGTTTCAGCTCCACCAGATTTGAATAGTGATCTCTGATAAATTGGTTTCTTAGTAGTATTTGTACAATGGTGGTATTGCAGAGGTTGTTTCAGCCCCACCAGATCTAAAAAGTGATCTCTGATAAATTGGCTCCTAAGTAGTATTTGTACAATGGTGGTATTGCAGAGGTTGTTTCAGCCTCACCAGATCTCAACAGTGACCTTTGATAAATTGGTTTCTTAGTAGTATTTGTACAATGGTGGTATTGCAGAGGTTGTTTCAGCCTCACCAGATCTGAAAAGTGATCTCTGATAAATTGGTTTTTTAGTAGTATTTGTACAATGGTGGTATTGCAGAGGTTGTTTCAGCCCCACCAGATCTCAACAGTGACCTTTGATAAATTGGTTTCTTAGTATTATTTGCACAATGGTATTGCGGTGGGTGTGTTGTCAGCAACCCCATATCTCAATAGTAATCTTCAACTAAATTGCTTTCTTAGTACCTCCGTATTACGGTGGTATTATTGCAGTGACTGCGAGATCATAACCTCGAGATCTCAATAGTAACGTTCGGTAGTAAATTGGGACTCTTAGTACCGCTGTTCCTTTTTAATATTTTAGCCTTTATTGTCTTAGCAGACCTCATTTTATTCATTCTTGATACAATGAGGCATTTGTAATTTGAACTTTTATTCTTAGAGTATGCAAGTGTTTGTCGATTTTTTATGATTTCTTTGCTTTACCTTTTGCCTTTTTTATGATTAATGGTGAATCAACTTCACCGTTCTCCACTGTTATAATTGTATTCGAAAACATTAATTTGACAACAAACGAACACAATGTAAGCTGACAATTCACTCTATTCAACTAAAATTTCCTGCGGTTCTCGAAAGTAAACATTTATTTAGGAAGAACCCTTACTTTAACTTATCTGAACATTTACTTGCCTTTCAGGAAACGAAAGCTGGTTTTTTGATAGGGGAAAAGGCGGATACGAGATGGGAACACGATATAAGACCCTTTTCTTACAAGACTACCCATGAAAGGAACAAATCCATGACCATAAATACATCTACTGTCAGTAGGGGAAGATATCCTATTCGTTGGTCGTTCCTACCTCATACCTTAACCCCACAAGTTACCATGCATAAATGTATTTTTCAGGAGGTTAGATTTATAACTCTTACCAAGCCTTATTTTACTAAAACTTTGGCTTCCTGCAAAACATTCACGTACTTTTCAGTTGCATTCCAACCTTCTATTTCTCTTTATAACATACAAATAAACCAACATTTAAACTCCTTGAATAGTCACATAATCTGACCGTTATACAAGTGGCTTTTGCTAACTCATTGGGGTAGGTGATTGATATCAAATTAGCTGTTTTATTTATTTTTCTTAGGGTGAAAAATATAGTTTATATAATTGAACGATGCAATAAATAGGTATATAATTACAATATGTCAGTCCCATTGTCTGTTCATAATTGCTGTGTAACAATAACTAATTCTGGGAGTGATAGCATGTCTATATGTTTATTCAGATAATTAGAAATATAATCTCGACCCACTCAATAACAGGAATTGAAATCATTCATTCATTTTGAAACTCTTGTAATAATGAAATAAATCCTACTACAGCCACTGGAGTGTTGAAACAACTAATGAATTCCTTGGATAGGTGCATTATGTGAGAGGAAATTTAGATATGTTAACATATTACAGAGATTATAAGACAATCGATGCATGGAAAGCCATCCATTATCTTGCTTGTGTAGGTGTCTAGTCGTCAGTATATGAAAACTAAATTTTGGTTTATCTAATAAATAAATGTAAGGAGCACATTCTGCTAAGAATATATTTTCCAATATTGCAACATTATTTACAGGATTAGTTTTCAAAATTTTCACTTCCAACTTCCGGATAACAAATTAAATTTATTACTGCTCAGTAAAGGTGCCTCCATT
This sequence comes from Riptortus pedestris, assembly GCA_019009955.1. Lineage (NCBI taxonomy): Eukaryota > Metazoa > Arthropoda > Insecta > Hemiptera > Alydidae > Riptortus > Riptortus pedestris. The sequence continues at coordinate 93,411,922 of CM032229.1, read as the reverse complement.
GAACTGAAAAGTGAGAGTTTATATAGAATTTCAAACTTGTGTTTGTCAGTATGTAGGTTTATATTGTTTTTGTGGTAAAAGTTAGTATTAAAAGTTTGCAGTTCAGCACGAAATTCAAAATTATTATTCCCAACTTTCAGTAACCACCTCATTATACACTTGTATTTCAAGAGAGGAGCCTGAACATTTTTTAATCAAATATTTTTCAACGTAATCTTTATAAGAGAAATTGTACTTATTTCAGTGTTATTGTAATGATAAATTCGTTGATAATCGTAAAATCACAAATTCATTCATTATGCCTAAAACAAGAGAATGTTTTCACAGATACATTTCGGAAATTCTGGGATTATTTGAGCTTATTTCGATCCAAAGTTCAAAGTTGATGTAAAATCATGTAATTTCAACTTGCCTACGACGTGTAACACTGTTCGGTCTGGTGGCATTCGACTTCAAGGGATCATTTTTGGAATTGCAACAGAAAGTCTGAAAAAAACACAATTGACAAATAATATTCACATATTACAATAATCTTTAAATTTTTACGAAAAACTATATTACTATATTTATATTAATTTTAAACCATGAACAAAGCATATATTCCTTGTTATAGGTCCCTTGCTTCATTCATAAAATAGTAAAATTACTGTAATAGCATACTATGAATATGAAATAATTATTTGATTAATAATTTAGGTAATTCATCCTTTTTATTTTGATAGGGGAATATGTTATTTCACTTGTCTTTGATGGGTAACAACTATTCTAAATAATATTTTGCTAATCACCAGATTTACTTCCTTGTACGAAGTAAAGGAATTATTGTAATACTAAACATTTTCCGTTTTTAGATTTCAACGGTATTATCTGTTTTGACTTTTCTTGAATCTATTTTGAAGTTTATAACTGAGTGTACATGCAGCATAATTCAAAAGGACTATCCACAGAAGGCTGTAACTTCCTACTTACTATACTATCGAGTTAGGATCCTCCCTTTTTGAGGAAAAGAGAGTTGCTTTACTCTATTATTCTTGGTTACTAAAATCTATCTATTATTTTTGGGTACCATAAGTAGATCTATAAATTATTTTCAACGAGATTTTTCGATTCCATGTTCTAGAACGGAGATATCGTACTTAACATTCAAATTATATCATTTAAATTAAGTGCGTAAAAACTATTCGTTTATTTTATTGAATAGGAGTAAAAGGTAGTTGTTATATGTTGTGCATATCAGTTTTATTCTTCACTGCAGAGCTTTTTCGTTCCTAATTTAGCCTTTATTATTTTGGTTATATACATGTTTTCTTTAACTCTAATATTAACAAGGGAATTTGTATTTTTTATTTTCTTTCACTCCCCTCACTTTTCTACTCTTTATCTACTTAACTTCTTATGTAATCCTTTTTTATCATCATTTGTACTGCATCATACATATGTCATTCCTGCACTTGGGCTATCTGCTTTGTTTACCCAGCGATGATATCTCTCTTTTAACTTATGGTGAGTTGATTCGCTCGAGACAGCATCTCAACACAAGGGTAATATTATTGTTTTGGTTGGGCCCCATAATCATTAATATTTAGGTTGTTGCAACAGTATGTCTCAGTATCCATATTCTCATTGAAGATTAGGTTGACGGTCAATAACGTAATCGCATTTCATATTCAACGTGTTTATTATAACTGTTAGGGCGTGCGGTTAGCTTTTCCGGTAATAATAATAAAGCATTAGACTGAAAATAAAATTATTTAAGAGATAATTTCCTCATAAGAAAGCATTAGACTGAAATATTTACTATTTTATGGAAAGTTGAGGGTGAATAATACAAGTCACTATTTGAGCTCTCCAAAGAATCAAGTATATATTGAATAAGAAACATATAATAAGCTTTATAGTAGGCGGCTAATATTATACAACTTAAATCCTAAAGAATGCTGATTTAGAAACTAACCTTATGTCTAATTGAACCAAACATTAACATTTATTGATATAGAGGTTGAAAAAAGAAACAAAGGAAATTTAACTTTATAAAATACATTAGCGGCAAGCCAATAATATATATACAATATAATGATCGATCGGTCCTATATTATGAGTACTCATTTAACTGTTTTCGTAGATAATGACACTAGCGTTGTGGGAGATGAAAGATAGACTATTACACTGTAGCGGTAGAACCAATAAAGGAGAGTGGACAAGCCCCTACTTTGGAGCGGAAAAGATACCAACTGTCTAACGGGTGAATCCCAACTGTGCGGTTATCTCTGAAGCGGGGTACACCATTACTTTAACGGTAGAAACTACTCCGGAGAGGGACAAAGCCAAACTGAGCATTCAGCATGAAACCAGCCGGTGCCTTCTTGAGCTAGTGCCGTAGTTTCCGCTTTTGGCACCGCCTTTACGATCTACATCTATTGGCCACCGCCTTGGTGATCTCCATATGTGTGGGAGGTTTGTGAACTATGCGAGCGCGGGAAATTCAATTCAAAGACGACTGAACAATAACAGTTCTACATGTTTAACATCTACTCTTCAGGGCGTTTCATATTATTTCAAACTATCTTCCACCAGATAGGCGATACAATGCCTAACTAAGGAATTGGAAATCTGAGGAAATCAGAAGATGACAACCTGGTATCCAACTGCTCCTAATCTTTGTCATCTGTTAAAATCTATTTTCGTTTAAAGTTTGGGCGAATTCGTAAGTAGATTATTAATGACAGTATTTTTTTATTGGTCAATAATATTTCTTATATGTATAGGGGGATTACCGAGAATGTTTTTCATGTTTTTCAAATAACGAATATTCAGGCAATTCAGAGCAAAAAATGTATTTATGAGTGGAAAAACAATTTACACAGTATGCAATTTCAGAATAAAATTACTTAATTTAGCGTTTAAAAATTACATCTCTAAGGTGGTCGCCTTCTGCTTGGACACAGTGTTGAAGGCGTTCTTTAAAACTAAAAGATTTTCAAAAATTGTCAAAATCATGCGTTTCCCAGTAATCACCCTATATTTAGTCTCCGATTTCGTATACACTACTATTAATTTATTTTTAATCTCATGTACATTTTCTTATATTTCCGCTTGATCGCCTTCCTTTCATTGTTAATTAACACTAAATTTTCAAAATTAAACTTTTGCCTTTCTTGTAAAAGCATGATTTCTAAAAGAAATTTTATTTTCTTCACTATCTATATTTCAGGATTTATCTAGTGCTACTACTACTAAGTTCTACTCGTGACGAGGTTTTCCATTCATTTTTTCAAATGCCCATCAATCTTAACTATTAGACGCTGAAATTGAAGTCCATTTAGAATTATATATAAAAAATATAGTGTTGTGAGAATTGAATGAGTGGGCGAATACCCAAAGAGAGAGAGCCGCGTGAGGGCTACTACTGAAGACTAGGGAAACGAGCGAATCTAATTAGGGACCTTCCAGGAAGAACTGGAACCTTCTATGCCTAGACACTTCTACAAGCATTTAAAAGGGATTTTCGCAGTACCCCTCAGTTCAGTGGTTGCTCGATTGTCTTCGAGGGATGTTCAGCGCGACTTAGTGCAGTGCGGTAAAGTGTTGTGCTGTGAAGGACAGTGTTGTGCCGTGTCTGTAAGTAACAGTTTATGGCGTGTTTAAGACAGTGCAGTGCCGTCGTTTTGTGTAAAGTTCAGTGACCGCGAGTGAATTATTGGACTGTGTAACCTGAAGAACAGTGACACTATCAGTGTAATTCTGTGAGTAGTAATAATTAACCAAGAGTATTGTACATTGAGAAATAAATCGTGCAGTGTTAAACTGTGAAACTTGTGTGTGTTTAATTTTGCAATCCAAAAGAACTCTTATTAACGTTTATTACTGTTTTCGTAATAAAAACGTAACAATATGTATAAACATATTTTAGCAGATTTCGCTTAAGGTGAAATCAGGTATTTAGTTCCTAATCATTCTTCAAATATCCATCGATCCTACCTAGGAGATGTCGAAAATGAGGTCCATTCAAAATTATATATATATATATATATATATATATATATATATATATATACATATATATATATATATATATATATATATATATATATATATATATATATATATATGGTAAAACTCTAGTGGTCGCAATTTCGCAATTTTTGTTTGACCGTTACCAAAGTCGATATTTAATCGTTTTATGTAAAAAGAAAGATCAAGTTCGTTAAGGCTAATATTGGACCAGTTGGAAGGGAGGTTTACGTTGGATCAAAACATTGTATTGAACCAGTCTAATTTGCAATACACACACACACACACACACACACACATATATATATATATATATATATATATATATATATATATATATATATATATATATATATATCAATCAATTTTGAACGAATCCCATTTTCGTCATCTACTAGGTATGATCGACGGAAATTTAAGGAAATCTTTTGAAAATCGTATCATGAGTACGACCTGAATAGCTGATTTCCCTTAAGGTACATCTCTTAAAACGTCTGATTCCTAGGTCAAATACGGCGTATTGTAGTAATTGTTGTATTAATGTGTAGACAACCCGTCCTAATTACACGTAGTTGCTTGAAGTGAGCGTAAATAAATAACAAATAAACATTCTGCAAAAGTATGTTCGTTATATAGTAAAAATTCCAGATGATTCCCCCCCCCACACCCACGTCTCTGCGTTCTTGTAAATGAATCTAAGTTGGTTTGCTAATGATTGGTTGTAATTGAATGTGTTTTATCTGTGCTGGGATATAGTGGATTTATTTGGTAGTACTGCATGTTGATTAGAATAAAGCTATGTACCGAGAGGAATTTTTTTTTTTTTTAAAGATTGTATTCTTCCTTGCTATGTATAATAATGTTTTCCTGATAACATAAATATAATAATATTGTTAATTTACGTCGAACATAATAATATTTATTTTTAGTACTTATAAATTAATTTATTTGTATTAAAACAACACTCATGACATTAAACCGCAGTAGAGGATGATGCAATTAAACTAGAAAAATAAAGTAAAATAAAACTGGCTCAGAAGTGGGCTTATTTGCTATTTAATTAAACAAATTGAAGAGGCAAAGAGACAGGTCGAGCGAGGAATTTCTGCCTGCTTAATTCTTCTTAAAGCAATTATTGCGGAGGTAAAGAAGCAACGCTACTAGCTACAGCTCATTAATTACCCAGTCTGGAATATATAATGGGACTCAGTAGAAGTTGTAAAACTAAACTTGTTCAAGTTATTCAAGATTAGCGGGTTCAAGCCTAAGTTTGCAAAGAAAAAAAAATCTAAAGTTCTTCCCTGATTGGAATCTTGTAGTTATGAATCTTGGATGATTATGAATGGATTTACCAATGAAACTGTTACGAAGGTATAAAAAACGAAAAAAAAAATTAAAAGATTAATTGAATTGAATCTGAAATGTGGATTCGGGATTGTAAAGATCAGAAAAAATTCCTCTACTGAAATAAATTTAAATACCGGCCTTTATAAAACTAATTTTCATTTCTTTCAGAAGAAGCATTTTTTTTTATCTCATCAGTAGTTACCAAAACAGTTGAACTCACTTCTTAATGTACTGTGTAATGTATACTGAAAACAATGCAATAAGAATACACGGGCTGTTTTGCATTCATTGCCCTCATATATTTCTTAACAAATAATGTACTAGATAAGTCTATTACGAATTGTGTTAGAAACACCGCTGAGAAGGTATTTATGAGTACGAAAACAAGTCATACTTCTTCATATTTTTTCGAAATCCTTCATCATACTTTGAAATTGTTCGCCATACTTTGTCGGAAATACTTTTTAGCAGATTTCCCCTGAGGAAAATCAGCTATTGTGGTCGTACTCATGGCACGATTTTTGAAAATTTTCTTTAAATGTCCATCGATCCTACCCAGGAGATGACGAAAACGAGGTCCGTTCAAAATTTTATATATATATATATATATATATATATATATATATATATATATATATGTGTGTGTGTGTGTGTGTGTGTGTGTGTCTGTGTTTTGTGTGTCTCTTGACGCTCTAGCGGTCGCAATTTTTGCTTGATCGTTACCGAACTCTATATTTAGCAGTTTCATGAAAAAATAAAGATCATGTGGGAGGGGGTGGGTTAGTGGGGAGGATTGAAAATTCGAAATATTTCCGTTACTGTACCTCATATCGAAACATTATATAGAACCAATCTTATTGCAAATTAAATGATCTATAAATGTTGTTATGTACATGTTTTCATTATCTTTAATATTAACCGATATATTTGCGTTATTTATTTTTCGGCTATCAGTAAACCCCCACTCCTGCTCATGTCATATCAACAATAAGCTGTTATATTATGAAGCACTTTGTTTGAAGACTAAATAACAAATATTTTTCTCATTAAACTTTTACGTCATGAGATAAATGCAAATACGGGCAATTGGAAAATCTGCTTAGTTTACGCAGTCACTGCGTGACGGACTTTATATATATATATATATATATATATATATATATATATATATATATATATATATATATAGAAAAATTATTTTGTAATTAGAGGACCTAAGATGACGACCATACCAAGGTGAGGGCAGAGCCCGATATCCTCAAGACTTTAGCTTATGAGAGGAAATAACTGTACAATTCTTCATTGAGTTCGATTTCCGCTGTGCAATAGAATTTATTTAGTAACGGAATTCATTAAATCATATCATAGTCCCACTCTGGCAAGGAAAGGGCGGTAACCTTTAGATAACCCATCCCAATTACCCTAAGTTGCAAAAAAAGTAGACTTTAATAAATAACCTGTAACAAGGTGGCTATACGATCTTTTAGTTTTATAATATGAGTAAGTGTGAATCGCTTATATTGCGACACACTTAAATAAATAATTTAATTTTTTAATTCTGTTATATTTATATTCTTCTCAAACAGGGTCCTACACCTCTGAGTACTACCCTATGGAAGAAGGACTCCCTCAAAGTAAGTGTATAAAGTATCGTCGTCTGTATATTTTATAGGCTGATATTAGTAGCCATCTTAATGCAAAACGTTACTTTGCTTCACGATCTCACTTATTAGATTTCTCACTGAAGAAACCAGAAGCTTGACAAATATATGTATTCCAATCATTTAGATCCTATCAGTCACTTCAGATGATTTTAGCAGATTTCCCTCAAGGGAAATTAGCTATTGAGATCGTACTCATGACGCGATTTTTGAAAAATTTCCTCAAATGTCCATCGATCCTACCCAGGAGATGACGAAAATGAGGTCCGTTCAAAATTATATATATATATATATATAAATATATATATATATATATATATATATATATATATATATATATATTTGTCTGTTACCGCTCTAGCAGTCGCAATTATTGTTTAATCGTTACCAAACTAACTCGACATTTAGTCGTTTTATGTAAAAAAAAAGATCAAGTTCGTTAACGGCTGAAATCGGAATAGTGGGAGGTGGGGGGTTAGAGGGGAAGATTTTTGAAAATTTGAAATATCTCTGATACTATACGGCGGATCGAAAAATTGTATAGAAACAATCTTATTGCAAATTAAATGATCTCTAAATGTTGTTATGTACATGTTTTCGTTATCTTTAATATTAACCGAGATATTTGCGTTTGCTTAGTTTTAATCCTATAGTAAACCCCACTTCTGCTTATGTCATATCAACAATAAGCTGTTATAATATGAAGCACTTTAATTGGAGCCTAAATAACAAATATTGTTCTCATTGAATTTTTACGTCATGAGATAAATGCAAATACGGGACGCGAGTGGGAAATCTGCTTAGTTTACGCAGCCCCTGCGTGACGGACTTTTGTTCTTGGATTACTAAAATTTAAGTAATTGAGATTAAAATTATTCTGATTCATTACAAATTACCAGCTTTAGCTATGGTAAATAGTTTTCAATAAAATTAGTGTGTTGTATTGAGATATATTTCAATAATGGTTTTCCTTTCCTGTCTAGAATACAGGTTTGCTGGACTGTTTGTTTACAATTCAGGCGCTTTCCGTTGTAGAGTTAGTAACTTGTAACTGAATGATTTCTCATTTGCGTTTCTATTTATGCACTTAATATTCACGGTGGTGTTATTATATTATCTATTGTAAACCTTCGCTTTGGAAATCTGCTTAGTTTACGCAGCCCCTGCGTGACGGACTTTTTTTTTTAATGCCTTCTTTTTTCACCATATAATCCTTCTTGATCTGTACTCGAAACAAGTCGTCTTAAAAAAAAAATGTATTATGGAAATGTAGTTCAAAATCTGAATCATTATATTTCTGCTGAGGTTCTCGTCAACTGGAGTAAAAGATGAAACATTTTCACTTCAATTAATAATTTTTTGTGTTCATCAAGACGTACAGTTTGATGAATACAGGAGCATGATGAAGAGTAGTATCGATTCCTGCACTGAAATAAGAAATTACGAAGAAATATTTGATTCGTTTCTGGAAAAAAAAAAATACAGGTCTAATATAATGAGAGAAGAAATTGACTTCGTAATTAACGCTTCGTAGAGTTGGGTTTATTCAGTTTCAATAAAACAAAGAGAATAAAGTCTAACTAAATTAATCCAGAGTTGAAGAACAAATCAGTGGTAGGGTAAAGAATGGACCGAGGAAGCCAAGGAAGCACCGGGGTACTCTATACTGTTGCCAGTGCTCTCTACTGAAAATATTCGAAGAGGACTTTTTAGAACGGACTTTATTCAAAGACGAAGTTTTAATAAGGCTCTTCTCAAGGACTTACTCTTCCCCAAGCCCCAGTAACTTGATTCATGACTTATCCTCAGGTTGTTTTCCACAAAACTTTACCACTCGTAGTTTTTCAATTGCTTGAATTTTATTAATATGCTGATAATAACGGTATATCATCTCTGCAATGTTCTTCCCTTATTTAATATTCAGTAGGGTTCCTGGCTATACCTTCTGTACTGTATTAACAAAATTTTTTATAAGCATGAAATAAAAACGTGTGACTACAAGAATAGAACAAAAGTGTAAATTTCTAATGAGTAACTACCAAATATTCTTTAAACAATTAAACTATATATTTTCTTAAATGTATAGAGTATTAAAATAACCAAATACGATTATATGTTAACTAAGTGAAATCAGTGATCCTTAGCCAAGGTTATTAAATGTATATCTATCAGCTGATGGTTAGCCGTTGGTTATTGAATCATAGTAAAAGATGGTTGGGTATCTGCTATAAATTCTCAATCGTTCAGATAGAAATGTTAATTTCTTTTTTATGCTGACAGTTTGGGGCACCAATGGTTCCATTCTCTCAGAGCTCACACTGAATAAAAAACAACAAGTGTAAGAACTTTGTGAAACATAGTGAAACAGAATTTTTTTATCAATAGTCATAAATATATATAGAAAAAATTAATTGTGCATTTGAAAAGACCTACTTTTTTTTGGGAACGACCGTTAATTACCCAATATTGAAATGAATTTAAAAAAAAAATGTAAGTAATTATCTTGATAATAATAGTGACAAATGGTTTTCAGTTTTACCATTTCATTTATTCCATTGTATAATTTCTGAAAATTTATTTTAGGCACGAGTTTTTTTTTTTTTTTTTTTTTTTTTTTTTTTTTTTTTTTTTTTTTTTTGTTTCTCGATAAAATTATATATTATACCTTGTGAAACGGAGGAAGAGAAGTAGACAGAGACGCTCAGGTTTGACGACCAAGGAAGATTTATAACCTAGTGGAGGCGTTCAACCCTTTTTTTCAACCATGGATCAAGGAAGACTTGGAGGACTTCCAAAATAGGAGAAGTTCCTTGTTGGAAGCTTTCATGTATGCAATAAAGAGGGTGGCTAAGAGCCAGATCTCACACGGATGTATGCTATGAGTACCAATGTATAACGATTTTTAACAATTTTGAAGGGTAGTTGTGGTTTAATAAAAAAAAACAACTAAAAATGAGGCAGTATCCAGACGTCTTAAAAAATAAATGAAGCGTCTCTTACTCATTAAAGTGACTTAAATGTGAACTCTAACTAACGTAATAATTCAGAAGTTCTACCTAATGCCACGGCAGAAGTCACAGCCGACACCTGTGCCTCTACGAACCGTCTTTAGTTACCATAACTAATTACTTAAACCAAAGTAAGTTTCCAGCCGTAACTGCAAAATATTCAAATATTTGACAGGAACATGTACCATACATCCTGTTCTTCTTATTGTCTGGCACAATGTCATATAACCACTTATTGGTGAAACCAAATACATTACTTCTAATCGTATAAATAACTTGTGTGAAACGTTTAGTGGTAGCCATAGAACTGGCCTTGCTCAAAAACGTCCGTCTCACCGGGGTTCGTAAACTTATAACATTTTCCGCGCGCTGGATGGCACACTAGTGAGATATATTCTCTATTTCTAAGTAAAAATCCGAAAAGGGGAAGTTGAGAATACAGAAGGCTAAAAACCAGCAAATCAAATAACTAGCTCAGTATTTGTATTAAAAAAAATGCATACAACAACTATTGAGGAGCATCAATAGATTAACAAGATTGGTTTTATAACATTTTTCGACCCGATATTGATAATAATTTAATTTTCAAACACCCCTATTCCGGGTAATTTCATCCACTAACGAATATGATCTTTAGTCTTGAATTAGAAGATTAAATATTGAATACAGTACAGAACAAATAAAGATTTTCGAGTCTAAAAATTCAGACTATTAATTTATAATTTTAATTTATGGCACCACACAACGTATTTGAAACTTACTGAAGGCTGGAAATTTATAAATGAAAATACCCTTGTTAATAGTTGAAATAGAGAAAAACTTTACAGAACAACATTTATAGAAAATAAAATTTGCAAAAAGAGTGGTTTTATACAAATTTTCTCTTCGACCCATAATAGAGACTTTGAATTCCTCTTTATCCCATCTCGACGGTCTGTTACCAGCTAATCTTTAGATTTAGTGGAAAAGCTTGTATGTCAAGTTTGGCAACGATCGGACAACCTTTGAAGCCACTAGAGCAACAGGCATGGATACATATAATTTGGAACGGATCCTGCCAGGTAGGATCGATGAAAATTTGAGGAAATGTTTTGAAAATCCCATCATGAGTACACTTCAATATATGATTTCTCTTATGGGAAGTCTGCTAAAATAATGTAGGAAAGCTCCGTTCTTTCGGTTTAACAAACGGCCATCATCTGTGACCGTAATGCAAAAAGTATAAATAGATACAAAAACACTTAAAATATTACAAACAGTATCAAATTCTAGTAGATGATGTATACTTTAATGTGCCGGTCATTCACAGAAGGGAAGTAATTAAACTTGCCAAGGTTTTAGAAAATATATTTCCTTCCTCAATTCCTATAGATCATAGTTTAACAAAATAACTGTTAACGAATTGCTAAAGCTATTACACAAGTAAAAAAAATAAATGTAAAAAATAATACACTAAAACATCAGTGATGGATCACTAATCGATGCTCCAGAATTTAAAACAAGAAAAGTACGTCACGGAGGGGCTGCGTAAACTAAGCAGATTTCCCACGTAAAGTTATACAATAGAGAAATCTCCATAAGAGTGTTGAATAGTTACGGAAACGGCCGAACTAGCTTTCGGTGGGAACGTATAGAAGCGACCATAGCTCGCCCGTTACACTTAAAATAAAGGCAAATATCCCGGTTAATATTGATAGAGAATAAATGTATATAACAATATCTATAGTGAATTTAATTTTCATTAAGATTGGTTCTATACAATTTTTCGATCCGACGTACAGTAACGGATATATTTCGAATATTCGAACTACCCCCTCAACCCCACCACTCCCACTGGTCCGATTTCACCCTTTAATGAATTTATCTTTCTTTTTACATAAAGCGATTAAATACCG
>CM032229.1:93235000-93390000 GCA_019009955.1 Riptortus pedestris | reverse complement strand
AGTTCCTTCTTATTTTTTCTATTTATTGTTTATTTATTCTATTATTGTTAATTTGTTCTATAACCACACACACAATACAAATGCAAATATCTCGGTTAGTATTCAAGATAGAGAATAAATTTATAACAATATTTATAGTAAATTTAATTTGCAATAAGGTTGATTCTATACAATATTTCGATCCGACGCATAATAACGGAGATATTTCGAATTTTCAAAAATTCCCCCTCTAAACCCCCCCCCCCTCCCACTTGTCCGATTTCAGCCATTAACGAACTTGATCTTTCTTTTCACATAAGACGTTTAAATATCGAGTTTCGTAACGATCAAACAAAAATTGCGACCGCCAGAGCGTTAATAGACAAATATATATATATATATATATATATATATATATATATATATATATATATATATATATATATTTTAACGGACCTCATTTTCGTCATCTCCTGGGTAGGATCGATGGACATTTGAAGAGGTTTTATGAAAATCGCGCTCAATAGGTGATTTCCTTTAAGGGAAATCTGCTAAACCGATTAATGTATTCTAATGATTAAGTGCCGCCAAGTACAGAATTGATAGGAGGCCGGCATCCACCGGTGATCCTTAAAAGTAACTAAGGGAGTAAAGAAAAGGATAATAGGCAATGATAATTTGGAGATATTACATTCTTGCAAGAGAAGAAAAGAAAAAAAAAACAGTACTTTTACAAATGGCCTGATGTACACATGCTCACTACGTGTCATATTTGGCAGAGAGTGAGATTTAAGACGTTAGTGAGCCCGAGAGGAAAGGGAAAGTGAAAAATAAAGAGTGAGAAAAATAGGAGGTGAGAGTATAAGGCGGGCGTTTAGCGGAGTATCTGATAGTGAGAGAGGAGCTAGGCTGTGGTTTTCCCTAGCTGGAGATATATCAGTCTCATGGGACAGCCTGTTATTTATTGGATGGCTGTGGTCAGGATCCTGTACCTCCCTGTCCAACTCCACCAGCTCATATGTCAACTCCTTCTCACCCCGCCATAGATAGCCAGCCCTGCTTGCTCAATTTTCTTATTAACCCCTTTCTTTCTATCGCCTCGACAATATATACAAAGGACAAGCTCCCAATCATATAAGTAATGTGCAGAAAAACCTGCTATTCGTCCATTTATATTAATATACTAGCTCAGATACCCGGCTTCGCTCGGGAATTCATTTGAGGCTGAATGATGATGGTATTTTTTTGGCAAGGCTTTACTTTGCACAATATTTTGACATTTACCCTTCCCAGTATTTAGGGTTAATACCCGTCGTTTCTGTGGATTTGTTAATAATAAAATTATTTTTTTATGTAACACTTCACTGTCCTCCATATTGCCATATTTCCCGTTTCCTGTGTATTATGCATGGATTTAAATTATTAAGGACAAAATATTATAATAATATATTTTAATTTGAATTAATTTTTCCAGTTGAGGTACCTGGTAGTTCATGTTGAAAAGAATTGTTGAGCAAATTTCTCTAAATAACAAAATAAACAACTTTTGTTATGTGCATATTTGCCGAAACCCCAATAGGAAACGAAATATCACTAAATTGTAAGGCCTCCCTTACAATCCCCACTCCTGCCCGTCGCTAGGAATGTTGATATGGCTTATTCTAAAGAAGGCGTAAGTTTTATTACACATACCGAGTTTTATTTAATTCGGTTAAGTCTTTTGTGCCAAATAAAATTGTTAACTCCCGCTATAATTTTTAGCGTATGACGCATTTATACTTCGGTATTCGACGAAAGTTTATATAACAAAAGTTACTCTAAATAACAAAATAAACAACTTTTTTATTTTATGTGCATATTATTATATGTTATGTGCATATTTGCCGAAAAACCAATAGGAAACGAAATATCGCTACTTTTAATTTCAGGTTTTCCTTATAACCCCCACTCCTGTACGTCTCAGAGAATATTAATATAGCCTAAAGTCTAAGTTGGGCTAGTAGTAATATCCATACCAAGTTATATAAAATTCGGTTCAGCCGTTTACGCATGAAAAGGTAACAAATAACCAACAAACCGACACGAAAGAAACAAAATGCAGTTATGGTGTCTATGACATGTGAAACAAAAAGTTATCGTGAAATTTCGCGAGAAAAATCAATGTACAGACAGAGGTTACAATTTTATATATATATATATATATATATATATATATATATATATATATATACTGAGTACATATCTCAAATTTTGTTTGATTATTCAGTGTTACTATAGTTAAATTCATAGTTCTTGTGTTCATCATTCATATAATATAGGCTATGTTTGATAAGAAATTGTTATGAAATTATATTTAGACTAGCGGGCCCAACAGACGTTGTCCTTTGTGATATTTCAAGCGATTAGGATATTAAATTTACTAATTTTATGTTTAAAACAAAAGCTACTTTTAATGAAATAAAAAACAACTTTTGTTATGTGCACGTTTTCCTAAAAACAAATAGAAAATGAAATTTCGCGAATTTTATATTCAGGCCTCCCTTATAACCCCCACTGCCGTTCGAACCTAAATAAAAAAAAAAACATTAATATAGCTTATAATCATGGAAAAATTAATGCCAATTTACATATAGAGTTTTGTTGGGTTCGGTTCAATCGTTAGCTCCCACTTTAATTTTTTAGTGTATATCTCGACAAAAGTGAGTGTAACAAAAGTTACTCTAAATAACAACATAAACAAATTTTATCCTGTGCATATTTGCCGAAAAACCAATAGGAAACGAAATATCGCTATTTTTAGTTTTAGGCCTCCCTTACAACCCCCAGTCTTGCTCCCTCTGCCGGGCTGATTCGTGAATCTAAACCATCCAGGGTGTCACCCAAACGCATACAAAAGAAATCATTTAAATCAGCCCAGTCGTTTAGGAGGAGTTCAATGACATACACACGTCCAGTAGAATAACGTATATAAAGATAATAACAAGCTTTATACATTTAGAAAGCGTCAAACGGACTTTTTTTCCATCAACGACTAGTCTTGTTGTGCACTTGATGAAATATTTAAGAAATTGCGCCAGGAATACAATATCAACAGGGATTCTAAATACATCTATGGGGAAGTAAACTATCACAACTTCCCCATAGATGGATAAAGCAGTTATTCTTCTGCTTGAAATAGCTATACAATCACCAGTGAAGGAGTGTGTTCCATAAGCAATGTTCTCGATGAAGAAGATATAACATTTTCTATTCAGGTGCCCTATGTGTCTGATACTAGAGGCCACTACCTACAGAAGTACTTCAATCAGGAAGACCCAAGCCAAAGCAATACTGATTCCAAAGGGGAAAAAAGCCACCAAACATTAAAGCCTAAAATAAGGTCTTCTATATTAATTGAATTGTTTATTTTAGGTTCATGTAATTAAGAATTACTTACTGTATTTTTAAATTTTATTTTTCTATTATTTCGTTTTCTAGTATTTATATGCTTCAATTTCAATGTATTTCTCTCTATAATATTAGTTAAGGGCTCCAATAAAAAAAAAATCTTAAATGTAGAATTTTCTATCTAATAGGTGGTAAAATAAGTTCGGAGCGTTTTTTACTGGTGATTTCAATAAAAACTTCAGATTGTTGTAAATATTTTTAATCAATTATATACGACCCATTTTGATCTATCACATGTTGCCATCTTTCAGGTAATTTTTCAACTTCTCAGATTTTTATCTATTGAAGTCCTCTATGTGCGTTTTGCAGTCCTAGAGCGAATTGTTCCCCGTTAAGAGAGTTTTGATGGGTCCGAAATAAGTGAAAAATCTGTTAGGGCAAGGTCTGGTGAATAGAGTGGGTGGGGGTTCACATCCCAGCCAAGCTCCAATAATTTCTGCCGGGTCTGCAAAGACGCGTGAGGACGGGCGTTATCTTGATGGAAAACTATGCCTTTGCTTTTCTATTCCATTTAGAGCAACCGACAATGAAAATAGTCATAGTAAATTAGTGATAGTTTCTATTGAAAGATATTTTTAACACATTTTAATAAGTAGCAAAACTATTTTAGTTTCTTTTAATTCTGCTTTATGATCGAACCAGTCTAGGCGTTTGCTCACTGCCAATCCTAAAAATGTTTTCTTGGGATTGGTAATGCTGTATTATTGCCAATAAATAACCTTGTTTGGAGGACTTTTATGTCAACTTTCCTTTGGAAAAGTCTTAAACGTTTCCTTCAATATTCAGCACAACACGGATTGTAGCAAAACCTGAAACAGGTTCTCTATTCTCGGTAATACTTTGATTCCTAAATTAGTAACAGACTGTTTAGGTAATTTCATAAACCCTTATAGGCAATCGTGAGAGAGAAGTGTGAAATATGTCTTCTATGTAATAGTAAGCTGAGTTGCTGTTGCTCCATTTGGCCCATGAGACTACACCATGGAGGTAATTTTTGAGATCAAAATCTAAACGCACTTTTAGAGCGACAATCCAAATTATTTTATCTAATGCAAATAGCATTTTTTCGACAAAAGTATTGGAACTAAGACAAGGGAATTCGCAACTGTAACTGTGTAGCTTTCTTGGTTGAATGTACTTCTAAGGAGTGAAGGATTAATCTCAGAAAGTAAGTGGGAAGGGAACAATAAGTTATTAGCCAAGGTAGAAAAGACATTTGTAATTCTGAAAGGGGGCTAGAGAGGTCTCTGCTGTCGTAATACGATTTGAGCTACGGGCAGAGAGACCTAGCCACAATGGTCTAATTAAATTATTCTAGAAGGACCAGGTTTTCCGTCCAACACATACACACCACTTGCACCCATTTCCTCTCCTTATTAAATAAAAACACATCACAAGGGATATTAGAACTACACCTGGAATACTGAGTCCCTTTCAATGGAATTCCTTTGAGGAAGAACAATGGGTACATTCTTTGAATCATAGTAATTCCTTTATTGTCGCAACTTTAAACATCTATTATAGTTTAAAAGAACTTAGAGTAATAAAAGCAGCTCTTAACTCATTGTTAATGAGCAAAAAAATGCATTAATATGTTCTGACTTTTTGAGCAGCCTAAAATCACTTAGAAAAATGTACAATAAAAATCCGATCAAAGAAATTCAACAGATTTTAGAAGAATTGCACAAGAAAAATTTTCAATGTAGAATTTCTAGGGATACCAGGACATTGTGGCATAGAAGGGAATATAATAGCTGGCGCCTTTACCGCAAAAGCTATCACAGAGGGCACACTAATGACATAAGTTCCAATCACTGACGCCATCAATCATGTAAAAAAAACTGGCTCTTGAGCAATGGGCATTGCAATGGCATGAGTAGCGTGACAATAAGCTCCGCACTGTAGAAAGTACTGTGAACCCCTGGGATACTTCAACAAACACTAAAATGAGGGATGAAGTATTAATATGCCGCCTTATAATTGGTCACACAAGGCTCACACACCAACACCTAATGAAAAGGTATTCTATTTATAGGGAGTACCTCTTATTTATATCCGCTATAAATTGAATATATATATATATATATATATATATATATATTCAGTAACCCAGATCCCATCCTGCAGATATCCCATCCACTCCTCAGCCCTCCGTTATCCTCACCTAGGTTGCATCTCTCCTATTTTTCTCTATACCCGATTCTGTAACAAATAACAAAAAAACACAGCAGTATTTTGTTATAATCAATTTGATATATAAATACTTAACTCACTGACTTGTGTGACCATGTTATTGACTTGTGTTGAAGTCCTATGTTATTTCAATGTTATTATTTTTCTTTATTTAAACCAGTAATTAATAAAAATTTAAACAGTTTTTTTTTTATTTATTTTTTTTTTTAATAGAGTGATCATCATCCCCTAGTATTTCAGATAGTACTACCATGGGACTTTCTTACTCATACCTTCTACACTTTGTAAGTAACTGTGCAACTGTTAGTATACTCCACAAGCAATGCAGGTAGGAGGTTCTTCCCTTTTCATTAGGTTTTGGTGTGTGAGCCTTGTGTGGCCAGAGACGAGGGCTTGTTTGAATAATGGCCTTGGAAATAAATGACCAAATGAGCTGCAACGAGAATTAGTTAAGAATTTGGTGGAAAAAAAGTTTCTACCTAGAAGTTCCCAGCTTCTCACTTACTAGGGAGACACGCAGTTGATGAGATTCCCATATTATCCACTATTTCTACCTTATCCAGTACCCGATGTTTAGCTTATGGTATGGGAGGCTAGGCGATGTAACCTTTTATGTAGACTTGTTTTGGATTATTGCCTAACTCAATGATGTTTTAGTTTACTACATTGGCGAAGATCTAAACTGCCAAAAAAAAAAAAATGTAGCATTAGTATGCATCTCATAACCGAGAGGAAGTCACAGATCGTATTTAGGGAGTAAAGGACATGTTATGGGAAGATTACATACATAGAGCTGACTCCCAGAGTAAAAGGGCTTGGTAAGATCAGCGATTTGGATGAGGCGGCACGGCACGGAAGGACCTCCTTCTGGCCAGCATCGGCCCAGAGCACCTGAGGGCGTCACTGACGTCATGTAGACGACCTTTTGGGAAAAGCTTAGCTACGATCAGATGAAGGAGGCGTATTATAGGTTCTTCAGGCTCACCGATACAATTTTCGCTCACCTATTTGACTTCAACAAAGTGGTCTGGACTGATGATGAGTATTTTATCCTTTTTTTATAATAGATTATAGCCTCTGGCCCGCAAATGTGATTATGGCCCTGGTTTAGATGAGAGGTTGAGGAATCAGTTTGTTGTGGGCATCCGATGCCCTGAATTTGATCTTGTTGCACGCCAATGATAGGACTGATTGTGCATTTCTGTGCATTCGTAGCAGCAGTTGAAACTCGCTCTAGTGATGGACAGAGCTATTTATAAGAACCCTAGCACCACAGAAGGAGTTGTCCTGCAGGTGGCCCTGGCCTTGGTCTTTACAGTTACGAAGTTCCCCCAGTTCCCGAGAATTTTTACTAAGGATGTGCCACGTGTCTCTGGAGAGGATATTTGAACTGTGAAGCGATTTGACCTTCCTAAAAGAGCGAACTCATCGTTTGGTACGATGGACCATCAACCACATGGAGTTTAACTACAAGATAGAAAGGGGGTAATGAATTGACTGCCTGATTTCTTGTCACGTTTTCCAAATGTATCAGCGCTCAGCGATGCAGAGGAAAGAATCTCAGAGGTCAAAGAACTAAGGACAATTAGAATGGAAAAAAAAAATATCATTCATTTTTTCGGCTGGAGACATTAAGAAATCGTAGGGAAAAGATCCAATCTGTAAGCTTCCAATAGATTATCTGGTTGGCCCAAGAATTCGGAAACTATAAAACCTAGGATGAAGATGTTTTGGACCAGGAGAGATAACACCGAAAGATGGTGTTACTCTTCCTTTTGGAAGACTGTTTGTTCCTGAATCTATGAGAAGGTCCGTGTTTGCTCGTGCTTAAACATCAGTTACTCGAGGGTTACCCCGGGCTCATTGCAGTGCGCTCGCTGCTATGCCTGGTGATCAGGTATCGATGCGGATATCGAGAAATACGTATGCAAACCATGCCAGGCTAACAGACATAACGAGTACGAGGTGCCCCTCTATCCCTACGACGTACTGAATGGACCCTGCGAGCGACTCCACGTATGAATATAGAACCCCGGAGATGGCACGCGTTGGCTGGAAGGGAAGACGCTTACTCTATAGTGGGCTGATGAACCCAACGACCACCGGAGTTATAACTACCTGATTGAGGCAGTGGTTATCGAGGTACGGTGTACCCAAGCAGATAGTATCCGATAATGGGACGCAGTGGACATCGTTCATGTTCAAAAATTTATTTTCAAACAACATCTGCTATGTGACCAGAACTCCGTAGACCAACGGGCTCGTGCAGAGGGTGATCCAGGCGTTCTAGTACAAAACAGGGTTGCCACCATGCCTTACCCTATCACAGTTCTTCCTGTCCTACCGCAACACCTTCTGAGAAGACCACAGGCAGACCACCATCGAGGAATTGAGGTGACGAGGATGTTCCTAGAAAGGCAACTCCCTATGGCTCTTGGTTGCCTTAGGCCGGACACCAATAAGGAAATGGAGGTAAGAATGTGGAAGCAGGAAGAGTGTCACGACCAGAGGTTCAAGGGAAAGACTTTTCCAAGGGGGATGTCTGGGTGGAGAATGAGCCGAGCAAGGGCTGGATGCCAGGCGTGGAGGAGGACCGAACGGTACATCATTCTTACTATGTTCTGGTAGGTGGGTATACCACGCAGAAGGACGTTCGCGGACTAGCGAACATGTGGTGGACGGTAACCCATCCTAGCTGACAAACGAGGAGGAGTGTCAACAGGAGGAAGATCCACATGTTGGGTGGGGAGAAATGTAGCATGTGTTATGGATGGTAGGCGATGTGTTTTAATGAATTAGGTTTGTTTTGTGGCTTAACTCAATGATCTTTTAGTTAATAATACGACACAATGGAACCAAGATTTGATATTTAAGCTGGACATAAATGTCTCTTTGTTGCAGCA
Source organism: Riptortus pedestris (assembly GCA_019009955.1). Taxonomy (NCBI): domain Eukaryota; kingdom Metazoa; phylum Arthropoda; class Insecta; order Hemiptera; family Alydidae; genus Riptortus; species Riptortus pedestris. The sequence goes on along the minus strand of CM032229.1, from coordinate 93,381,478 downwards.
GCTAAAAGTGAAACTACAATTTGTAGCAAAAGGGTTTACTTAAAACTAAAAATCATACTATAAAAGTGTTGTTAGAAAAAAAAATACAATTAAAACATTTTAGGATATTATATTATTAAGGATTATACAATATAAGTTTCTAGCCACAATACATAATAACGATGATCTTTATAATTAACTTTATATTCTTTTCCACTAAACATGAACTCCGTTAATAGAAATTTAAATATCACGGATATTATAAAATAATTAGGTTTATTTTCGTGTTTTTGAATAACTTAAAACATAAATCTACAATTATAACTAAACTACATTATTCTTTAGGACGTCTCACAAACAGATCCTATTATCAAATAAAAGCCTATTTTTGTTTAGGTAGTTTAGGATTATACCAATTGCAAGTTTACCAAAAATTATACACAAATCCTTTAACTCTTTGGAATCATCGTGAGAGATCGGCCGCACTTGTATTATATCTTGTCTTGATTTCAATTGCCGTATGGGCAGCAAACATTTTTGGTTCACAAGCACATTAAATTAAATCCTTAGTCGCACCCTGTTAGAAATAGGGATCCACTTGCAGAAAGCCCATCTTAATTGGCTTTTGTGGCATAAAGTGGTCGTTGAAAAAAAAAAGAAAAACAAATTAAGAAATAAAAGTTAATTTATTCGCCTACGAAAGGGAATTCACATTGGAAACTGTACTGCTTGTGAGGAAACCCATGGGAAGGGAAGCCAATACTTGATGGACATTTAATTAAAGGCAGAAAACCCTTTTTCTAGGACTGGGCGAGAGGTCTTAGCCCGAAAGAAAGTAAATACTCCAATTGGACATGGATTCCAACCAATCTCTGTCGGCCACATTTATTAACGTACTTATTTATTTCTTTTTCAATGGGATTTTTCACATCTGTTATTACTTCATTTAGTGGCTAACATTGCTTACTCAAACATACCGAAGTCCAATTTCTTTACGCCTTTTTTATTTGAATGTCACTAAAATAAAAGTTTTAAACAAATTAATATTTATGTGTTTTCAAGGTGTAGTTAGATATAGTTTTATATTAGCCTTAGTTGCAAAAGGTTGATCCTAATAAATAATTATATTTATAATTTTATACGCTGCTAATAATAGCTATAAATACAATCATGAAAAACTTTGCAAGGACGAAACGAAGAAGAATACTTTTTTTTTTTAATTCAGTTATTTCCACCATTTTGATAAGATGTAGAATATCACTATTCTACTGGACAGAAACTGTGAAATAAATGGAACCACTACCTACAACACAAGTTTGGAAATCTAATGCTTCAGAGGATATTAAAAATGTGATTCTCATCAGATGATGAATCCTCAAGGCTTTTTACAGCAAATGAATTCCTTAATCTTAGTCAACTACTTATATACTACCATTTCCTAAAATTGAACGGTTATATGGTCTGACATGTTTAATATTCGAAACTCACATTGCTCACTCCGATGAACTGGTTGCTTCAAGAGAGATCCCAAAAATTTCAAAAAAAGTTATATAACTCTTGGGAAACGTATTCCTGAGATAATAGATTATCGCTTTTCAAGTCACTGTACAATAAATTATTCCATTATGCTTTCCTTATTATGTAAAACAGATTCTTTGACAGCATGTATGTTTGCCAAAATCAGTTTGGCTCTGTAGAATTTAGTAGATAACTAGGAAAATAGTGATATACTAATCTGTGGAAAGACTTGGAGAAATACACCCGCCATTCAACTTAATTTCATAGATCCCCGGGACATTTGGGCAAACTTATGAAACATTTTAGTTAACCGCAAAGGAAATCCAGCAATAAATTTTTCAGGCCTATAACGACCAAAATCCTGGTCCAAAGTCAACAGGGTCTTTTGAACCTGGCATTTCTGTTATATTAGATATTTACTCTTGAAATGGTTTTCGAGAAGAGTTAAATTCATGTGAGAACTTGCGACGGAATGGGAATGGGAAGAAGGGAAAAGATCGAGAGAGAGAGAGAGAGAAAGAGAGAGAGAGAGAGAGAACGAGAGAGAGAGAGAGAGAGAGAGAGAGAGAGAGAGAGAGAGAGAGAGAGAGAGAGAGAGAGAGCCAGTGTCAGAGTAAGACAGAGAGGGAGAGTGTGTGTGTGTGAGAGAGAGAGAGAGAGAGAGAGAGAGAGAGAGAGAGAGAGAGAGAGAGAGAGAGAGAGAGAGAGAGAGAGAGCCAGTGACAGAGTAAGAAAGAGAGGGAGAGTGTGTGTGTGTGAGAGAGAGAGAGAGAGAGAGAGAGAGAGAGAGAGAGAGAGAGAGAGAGAGAGAGAGAGAGAGAGAGAGAGAGAGAGAGAGAGAGAGAGAGAGAGAGAGAGAGAAAGAGAGAGAGACAGAGTTTATAGAGAGTAGAGGAGTAAAGAGAGAGGTTAAAGGGAAGTCGTAAGGGGAAAAGAGTGTTTAAAGGCTGAGAGAATTCAGTTTTTACGGTCTGTATCCTTCAAACGACAAGCACAGGATTTTAGCTACTTTTATCTCAAAGGGAACGTTCAGAATCAGTTCTCCAAAGAGTCAACTAAATCTAGATTTCTTTGCTGAATAACAGTTAGCAAATATTATGATAATGGCTCGAGGGAAGTTATATTTTTATACGGAGTATTCATCTTTATTTTGCTTGTGTAGCTTTCCATAATGAGACAGGGTAGAATATATTTATGTTAGAATAGGTTTGGTGTTCATTAAAGCTCTTTACTTTGTGACAAGATAATGATCAGATTTTCCATCTTCAGGACTCAAATCCTGTGAAGAAGTTGTGTAATACTTTATTAAATAATTCTACTCGAGTTAAATAATTAGTTAATAAATGCCGTAAATGGGTCCTATGTTTCATAGTTATCGGCAATTTGAGTTCAATTCATAAATATTCACTTAGGCAAATGTAGGCTCTTTTTTACAGTAATTTTGTTTCAATTATAATTTCTAATCTAAATGAAAAATCTCATTTCGGTAGTACATTAGATATTTTGTGTACCTCTCTCTAGGTATCTCTCATAGGCAAATAAATGTATTAAAGGAAACGTTTCGGCATCTATATGCGGGCTAATATGTATATATATATATGGGAGGTTTTACATTTCTTAAACCCCCACATCCGTACATCTGCTTATGGTCATTAATGAACTCCTTCTCTAGTTTTACTAGGAACGCTCATAATTAGGAGGGCATTCATCACGACACATTCCACATTTAATGGATTAATATGTCAAGTAATTAATTTCAGAGAAACATAAAATTGCATTTGTATAATTATTTAAAGATTCTGTTTTGTTTTTAATCACATATTGTATTTGTTTGTATACATAAGCTGAAAAATCATATAATTGTTGTCAAAGTTCTAAGACTTTTTATCAAGAATTTAGGAAACTTTTTTTTCTTTTATAATCATGTTAATAGTTTGATCTAGAAATAATGCTTAAATGTACTCCAATTGTGGATATTCTCCAAATTCAAAGGAACAAATATAATATTTTATAAAGATAAGTATTATTTGCTATCAGATTTCCCTTAAAATACGTCGGATTGAAAACCTGTATAGCACTGATCTTATTGCACGTTTAATTACCTATTGATGTAGATATATTAACCAAGATATTTGTATTTTTTTAGTTTTTGGCAATCTCCCACCCCTAACCCTGTTATACTACTAATAAGTTCATTATAATATTGTTTTCCTTGAACTTTTATTGTGTGTGGTACTCGCAAATACGTTCTGTGATGATGTCATCATTTAAGATTTTGCGTCATTAACACGAAAAGGTTTATTTGTTCTATAGAATACTCGATACTTAACTGATTCAATCAACACTTTCGATCACAGTAGTTAATGGCTGAAATCGGATAAGGAATATGTGAGTAATTTGAGTGGTGGGGATATAGAGGGGGGGAGTTTCAAAATTCGAAATATCACCGGAAAATGTTATAGACCAATCTCGTTAATTATTGATATTCGACTATAGTTATTCTATACCCTTTCTTTAACTCAAATATTAGGTGAGCTATGAGCCCTTTTAGCAGATTTCCCTTAAGGGAAAATCAGCTATTGAGGTCGTACTCATGACGCGATTTTCGATAATTTTCTTCAAATGTCCATCGATCCTATATATATATATATATATATATATATATATATATATATATATATATATATATATATATAAAATTGTAACCTCTGTCTGTACATTAATTTTTTTCTCGAAATTTCACGATAACTTTTCGTTTCACATGTCATAGACACCATAACTGCATTTTGTTTCTTTCGTGTCTGTTTGTTTTTTTGCTTGTTTATTTGTTTGTTTGTTTGTTACGCATAAACGGCAGAACCGAATTTTAAGAAACTTGGTATGTATATTACTAATAACCCTGCTTAGACTTTAGGCTATATTAATATTCTCTGAGACGAACAAGAGTGGGGGTTATAAGAAAGGGCTTAAATTAAAAATAGCAATATTTCGTTTCCTAATGCATTTTCGGCAATTATGCACATATGACAAGTTCTTTAATTTGTAATTTGAAGTAACTTTTGTTATATACACTTTTGTCGTATACTTAATTATAAATGAGTTATACGTAAAAACTACTGCGGGAGTCAACAATTTTATTTGGCTCAAAAAACTCAACCGAACTAAACCGAACTCGGTATGTGAATTGGCACTAACGTCTTCCTTATAATAAGCCATACTAACATTTCTAGGGATGGGCAGGAGTGGGGGTTATAAGGGAGCCCTGAAATTAAAAATAGTGATATTTCGTTTCCTAATGCATTTTCGGCAAATATACACATAACAAAAGTTGTTTATTTTGTTATTTAGAGAAACTTTTGTTATATGCAATATCGTCGTATACAGAAGTATAAAGGCGTTATACCCTAAAAATTATAGCTGGAGTCAACAATTTTATTTGCCACAAAAGACTCAACCGAACTAAATAAAACACTAGTTATGTGTATTAGCACTAACGCCTTCCTTATAATAAGCCATACTAACATTTCTAGGGACGGGCAGGAGTGGGGGTTATAAGGGAGACCTGAAATTAAAAATAGTGATATTTCGGTTCCTATTGGGGTTTCGGCAAATATGCACATAACAAAAGTTGTTTATTTTGTTATTTAGAGAAATTTGCTCAAGAATTCTTTTCAATATGAACTAACAGGTATCTCACCTGGAAAAATTAATTCAAATTATAATATATTATTATAATATTTTGTCCTTAATAATTTAAATCTATGCATAACGCACAGGAAACGGGAAATATGACAACATGGAGGACAGTGAAGTCTTAAATAAAAAATTAGTTTTATTATTAACAAATCCACACAGAAACGACGGGTATTAACCCTAAACACTGAGAAGGGTAAATGTCAAAACATTGTGCAAAGTAAAGCCTTCCCAAAAAAATACCATCACCATCCAGGGCCTTAAATAAATTCCTGGGCGAAGCCGGGTATCTGAGATAGTGTGTATATATATATATATATATATATATATATATATATCTGAACGTTGCCAAACTCGGTATTTAATCGATTTATGTAAAATGAATGATCAAGTTCGTTTATGGCTGAAATCCAATGAGTGAGAGGGGGGGGGTTGAAAATTCGAAATATCCTCGGTACTGTACGTCGGATGGAAAAATTGTATAGATCCAATCTTATTGCAAATTAAATTTACTATAAATATTGCTATATACATTTATTCTCTATCTTGAATATTCACCGAGATATTGGATTTTTATTAAGTGTGTGAGCGACTATTGTCGGAAGTTTCTTGGATTAGTTCTGCCATTTCCGTTACTGTTCGGCACTCGTGTAACCTAACCTTTCTTGTCTTCTAACCTTTTACTTCGTGAGATATATGCAGATTTCTCTATTGTAAAACTTCACGTGGAAAATCTGCTTAGTTTACGCAGCCCCTGCGTGACGGACTTTCACCCTTCAGTGAACCACTTCTACTCATCGAATGTTGACTTAGAAATTGAGAATATGTAAGGAGATAGTGATGGAATACAGTACTAGAGTACGTGACTGACCTTTTGTGATTCAATCTCTTCTCGCCTCACCAATTACCCACTCAGTCCTAAAATTAATGTCTAAATGCTTGCTGTTACCCGGCCAGTACACAAACTTCCTATCCAGTGGAAGTTTATATGCTGAATATAAATGACTTTCGTACAAAGCAAGAACCAATCGTCCTTCAAGTTTGTATCTATCAGCCTTCTAAGCTTGTGAGATTGAGGACTTTTAAGGAAATATTTGAAGAATCTTTGCGCCTCACGATTTCCTTTAATTTGATTTCCCTGTACTCGGGCGAGACACTCCAAGTCTCTCTCTTCAACTCTTTTAATTAATCAAAAACCTTTCATTCACGGACATCAATGAAATTCACTGACTTTTTCAAACTTCATTTGACTTTACTAAATTAATCAATTCTAATGAAACTTCTTCGTTGAGACCGTGCAAATTATATTTTAGTAAAAGTCCGTCAAGCAGGGGCTGCGTAAACTAAGCAGATTTCCCACGTGTAGTTTTACAATAGAGAAATTTCACGAGAGCCAAAGAGTTAAGAAAACGGCCGAACTAGCTTTTGGAGGGAAACTCACTCCCATCTGTTATCCGCCCCGATTTCATAAAATTGCAAATATCTCGGTTAATATGCAAGATAGAGAATAAATGTATATAACAATATTTATATTAAATTTAATTTGCAATAAGATTGATTTTATACAATTTTTCGATCCGACGTATAGTAACGGAAATATTTCAAATTTTAGAAAATCCTCCCCTCTAAACCCCCCCCCCCTCCTACTATTCCGATTTCAGCCATTAACGAACTTGATCTTTCTTTATACATAAAACGACTAAATATCGAGTTTGGTAACGATCAAACATAAATTACGACCGCTAGAGCGGTAACAGACATATATATATATATATATATATATATATATATATATATACACAGTTTTCAACGGACCTCATTTTCGTCATCTACTAGGTAGGATCGATGGACATTTGAAAAAAAAATTCGAAAATTCCGTCATGAGTACAACCTCAATAGCTGATAGAAAGAATAAAGCCTGTTATACTTCTCAAAACATATATTCCGTGCATCACGCTTTCAATGCCTACTTTTTCAACATTCAAAGCTTTGCAGAGTAAATGTAACTACCAAAATTAGAAATACTCGCTGGGTACTGCTTCATGAGGTTAACATAAGCTCTATGTTTCATCGGAGAAAAGCATTTACCATTCATCAAACAGCCAGCTGATAATTCACAACTTCATAATATTTTAAATAAAGCAACTAGATAAGTGTATATTTCCATTTTTAAATATTTAAAAAATAGTTTCAAACTTCACGAATCTTATCTGAGTTAACATTGTCAAATTTCTCTTCTTCTCTTAATTGTTTTTTTTAGTACTGTTATACCTATGTATTAGTAAGAACAGGAACCAAGATAATGATAAGTTTAATAAAACTATTATGTTGAAAATATAATGTTTTAATATCAAGTAAGATAATAAAATGTACTTATTAGTTTAGATATTTCTAGAAATGTTAATGTAAATTCTAGTCAGTTATACTCAATTCTAGATTGTAAAAATATGCATATATATATTATAAGCTACTAACATTGAAAAACTAACCATTATATAAGGCCTACTCCTTGCTATAAGGAAAGTTTATAAAATAAAAAATAAAAATAATGTTTCAAGGATGTTGCTTTGCAAATATTTGAGTGGAAGTAGGGACGGGCTACTGTAAGAAAGAATGATCTTACGAACTATATTTTGGGTTATATTTTTAAGCTTTACCATTATTGTCTGACTATATTAATAACCATTACCATTATTCATTTGTCGTATGGAATGTCGCGATCTTGACGATTTTGCTCAGCTTCGTTTTTTTTTTAAAGAGATGAATCCTGAGGAGTGAATGTGGTACTATCATCCTTAGTATCAATGGAGTTGTAAGTGAATTAAACCTATTAAGTGTAGAGGAGTTATACGAAAAAAAAACCCTTGAATGTGTGAACTTATTTGTTAAAAAACCCTAGTAACAGTGGAGTTATATGATAAATTGTCCTCTGGAAACTGGAGTTTTTTATCCAATACACCTCTTATCTTAAGAGGTGTATTTGATAACTTCATATACTTTTGTGTAGATTCATTTGTCAAATACTCCTCTTCAGAGTGGAGTTATACGTTAAAACCCACTAGTTATGAAAAAACCCCTCGCGAGTGTGAACGTATATGTTAAAAACCCCTAGTAACAGTGCAGTTATTTGCCAAATTCCACTCGTAAAACATGAATTCTATGTCATACATCTGTTTTAACGGAGCTATCTGACATATTTTCTATGAAAGCTCCTCTTTAGAAATTAATAATGACTCTCTGTTTTACTCTTTTGCCTACCTTATGAGGAATATTTCCAAGAATTTGTCTCAATTGACCAAAGCAGTTTTAACCAATTATCTATTATTTTTTTATTCAGTGGGAAAAGTTCTCTCAAGTCACCAAGTAATGGCTTGAGGTTTGGGCTCTAGGAGTACCCTAGGTTTACCAAAGATATTTTGAGACTGAACAGGTCTATCTGAGATTTCAGTAAGACTTCTTTTAAAGAAATCTTGCATCAACTTTTTTCCCCATATAGTCCCCTCTCTGAACTTTCTACCCCATACATTGTGAGGGACAACTCTAGAAATATTGAGTCTAATTTGTTTAGGACGGCTTCGGAAACTTAAACCACCAGGCGTTCCTGATTAATTTGAAAAACAGCTTAACGGGGGTAATTTTTCAAAATATTTTCTTATGATGAATAAAAATAAATATTTCTTTGGATTAAATCCGGAGTGGCTTAGGAGAATATTGGATTAGAAGTGAATTATGCGAAGAAAAAGAAGAATGATAGTATCCCTGGATTAATATTTAACAAAGGCAGACGATTGATGAGAACACAGCCTGTGAATTGGGTCAGCCACTGCCATTCTCAATTATCATACCAAATGACTCCCTTTCAGCGACCAAGGGGATAATTAAAGCTTTTTACCCTCCATCATCATAAGTAGAGATCCGTTTGGCAAATAGACTGTGTTCCAGCCTGAAAAAACAGCCATTCAAATTACCTATTTCAAATGGCTGAAAAGATAAATTTGTCGCTATATTTTTTTTTGTTAATTAAATTTAAATGCAACTCTGGCTAGTTTAAAACTAGTATAATCAAGTATTTACCCATAAAACTAACCTTAACATTAAATGGCCGTGTGTCATTTTTAGTGAAGGTTACAAATTTATTTCCCAGAAATTTTACCAATTTCACTAGCATATTATATATATAAATATATATATATATATATATATATATATATATAAATGTGTGTCTGTATGTTCTTTATAACATCGTAAACGGCTGAACCAAATTTTATGAAACTTGGTATGTATATTACTACTAATTCATTTTAGGCTTCAGGCTTCTTTAATATTCTCTGAGACGAACAGGAGTGGGGGTTAGAAGGGAGGCCTGGAATTAAAAACAGCGAACGATATTTCGTTTCCTATTGGTTTTTCGGCAAATATGCACATAACAAAAGTTGTTTATTTTGTTATTTAAAGTAACCTTTGTTATATACACTTTTTTCGTTTACCAAAGTATAAATGAGTTATACGCTAAAAGCTATAGTGGGAGTCAACAATTTTTATATGGCACAAAAATTCAACCGTAGTAAATGAAACTCCGTATGTGATTTGGTATTAAAACCTCCCTGATTATAAGATACATTAAAATTTCGAGGTAAGAACAGGAGGGGGAGGGGTTATATGGGAGGTCTGAAATATAAAATCGCGATATTTCGTAACCTATTCATTTTTCGGCAAACGTGCGTATAACAAAAGTGTTTTGTTTTGTTATTTAAAGTAACTTTTATTATATGCACTACATAATGAAGTATAAATGAGGTATACACGAAAAACTATAAAAGGGGACAACAATGTTATTGGACGCGAATGACTAAATCGAAATCAACGAAACTCCGTATTTTTGACTATAATAACATGATAATATATGGTTGTCTTATGTATAAAAAAGATACATGCAGAGGAATCGGGTAATATAAAAATATTGTGTATTTGGTAGAATTAAGTACATAACAAATACTTTTATTATTAACATATCCCCAGCATGCCGGATTCGGGTGTAAATACTAAGCATCGGGACGAGAAAATGTAAAAATTGTGTACAAAGTAAAGCCCCCCCCCCGCCCCCAAAAAAACCATCATCATTCAGCCACAAATGATTTCCCGGGCGAAGTCGGGTACCTTAGCTAGTAAGTTATAAAAAAGACATTGAGGATTTCAAATTTTTCTTTGAAATAATGTAATATATTTTTACTGCATTGAGATTGTCACTTGGACTTGTTTGAATAAAAATACATCTGTTTATGAGCATGAATCTCAGAATAAAATACTTATGTCATGAGACCTCATTTCCATAGCAAACTTTAACTTCAGAAGTGCACTTGAAGTAAAAGCTTTCAATAGGACCTTCAGACCGTCTTTAATGACATTTCTTCCTTTCACTGGCCCGGTAATTATTAATATTAAAAAATGTTTAAAATACTAAGAGGTTCTAATTGTATTTATTTCTTTTTATAGTGACCAAACTGGATGTTTACATTTCGAGAAGAAAATCATTTAGATAAGAACAAATTATCAGGACGAGAATAAAAATAATATGGAATTTAAATTGCGTTTAATCGAATGTTATCTTATTTTTTGTTAAATCGAGGTGGATTTGATGAAAGGCTACTAAATATAAAAAAGTCCGTCACGCAGGTGCTGCGTAAACTACTCAGATTCCCCACGTGTGACACCTATTTGCATTTATCTCAAAAAGTAAAAATTCAATGAGAACAATATCTATGCTTCAAATAGAGTGCTTCATAATATAAAAGATTCTTGTTAATATGACGTGAATAGGAGGGGGGGGGTTGCTGAAGGCCAATAACTATAAAATGCCTATATCTCGATTTATAATAAAGATAGTGAAAATAAGTACATATCAACATTTATAGGACTTTACATTTGCTACATAATTGGTTTTATAAAATTTTTTGATCCGACGCATAATAACGGAGATATTTAGAATTTTCGAAATTCCTCCCCTCTAATCCCACCCCCTCCCACTAGTCCGATTAGCCATTAACGAACTTGATCTTTCCTTTAATATAAAACGATTAAATATCGAGTTTGTTAATATAGACGAGTAAATGGAGGTTGGATATATATATATATATATATATATATATATATATATATATATATATATATATATAAATTTGAATGGGCCTCATTTTCGAAATCTACTAGGTAGGATCGATGGTATTGACTTGAAGAAAATTACGAAAATCGCGTCATGAGCACACCCTCAATAGCTGATTTCCCATATGGAAAATCTGCTAAAACTTAAAAAGTCCGTCACGCAGGGGCTGCGTAAACTAAGCAGATTTCCCAGCTCGTCCGTTATACTTATAAAAATGCAAATATCTCGGTTAATATTCAAGATAGAGAATAAATGTATATCAATATTTATAGTAAATTTAATTTGCAATAAGATTGGTTCTATACAACTTTTCGATCCGACGTATAGTAACGGAGGTCGGTGATGATTAAACAAAAATTGCGACCGCTAGAGTGTTAACAGACAAATATATATATATATATATATATATATATATATATATATATATATATATATAGTTTTGAACGGACCTCATTTTCGTCATCTCCTGGGTAGGATCGATTGACATTTGAAGAAATTTTTCGAAAATCGCGTCATAAGTACGACCTCAATAGGTGATTTCCCTTAAGGGAAATCTGCTAAAACTTACTTCTTTTGAATCCGAAAGGACGAATTGTATATTCCCTTGCAACTGATATACCCAGAGCTATCTGGAGTAAGAGTGATCAAAAGCGATATATAAGGCAATGAATACATTGAGGGGCACGTGAGTTGCTCAGATTTTCATGAGGAAAATTAGAGCAAATATGGAGCGGTGATTGAGCAAATTATAGTAAATAGGACACTCCACTAACAGGATATGATAAACTTGAAATCTACAGAAAAATCTCCGCAATAACGGTTCACAAGTCATACCCGGTAAACAGATCAGATATTTTTCGTAAGAGGTACCAAGGTTCGTTGGGTGCAGAATAAATTTATGAGCCCTTGGGTTACGCAAGTATAAAGGTAATGGGTAGATATTGAGTGCTTATCCTACTAGGTAGAAATTTCATACAAGACTGGAGATGAAAATCATTTATGACCTAAGAAAGGAAGTGTGGGAGTTTCGAGAGAGGGTAAAATTGTAAATTTCTCTGGTGGCTTTGGGTAGTCATGTTTGTTATGGTTTAGGCTGGTATTAATGGACGAGGTAAACCTCGAGTCGTGAGTTCGATTTCCGCGTGGTCAAGCTGCCCATAGATAAACCATCCCAATACGCTATATTACTACAAAGCCTCCATAAGTTTAATTTAAGTTAAATTTATGTCTTACAGGGCATGGGCTCAAAAACATATGTTTTAAAATTAATATTACGGGAGTTTATCATGAGGTATATTTGGAAGCTGGGTATCTCGACTGCTTCCAACGCCACTGGTTTTGTAGTCCTACTTCCTGGGTGCGGGAGCTTAAAACAGTATGGCACATCTTGAAAATCAACTCTAAGGAAGTGGGAAAGTCCTGTTAAACTACTGTTTCTTGGGCGTTACTCTCATATTTTTATATTCTGGATTATCAATAATACAAATGATTGACTTTTATCAGTTTTTCACTAAAAGATTATTTTCTCGAAATTTCTTTTAATATGTAAAGAAGAATCTTCACTTGTTTCGGGTTCCCCTATCTCACGAATGCTTTATCTTTGAAAGTAAAATTTATAAAAAAAGGCAAAGAGCTCTAGTTTATATCTTTTATGGTTTGAAATATTTGTGATTATGAATATGTAATAAATAAAGAGAATTCTGTTTATAAAAATATTGAGGTCTGAGAGAAATTTGTGACTAATTGACTCTTAGTAAATCCAATCAAAGTAATTAAATAGTTAGTAATGATGTAGTTTTTAAGAAGCGTGTAGCTACGAATTTTACACACACTCGCGCATACACTCACGCGCGCGCGCACATACATACTGTGTTATTCAAATTTTATTAAATACGTGAGCATTTTTTAACATATATTTACGTTTAACTAATATTAACTTCTGAGTTTATTAATTTACAAATTATTTCATTTATTGGCTTCGTATATATTTTATTATTTTTCGTCCTTTTAGGAATATAGAGGGTGTTTTGGAGAGATTAAAAGTCTTGTCAACCATTCCTACACCCCTTCCTCCTACATCTGATTAGATGTAATAGTGACGATGAAAATTCAAATTGAATGGTAACTTCGTTCTTTGAAAGTCTCTGATTAGATCAGTGGAAAGGAAAATAACGTTGATTTATAGTACAGTAGGGACCCGATTAACCGAGTCGATCGGGACCGCTGTTACCTCGGTTAATCGAAATTCTCGGTTAATCGGAACCTACTAATACCAGCTGAAAATGTAAGGTTTTTAGAATAAAAACTAGTACCTATAAGTTTAAAATTGACGTGTTTGAGGGCTCTAGGTTTGGCTGATTTTCCGATTAAAACTAACTTTAGTTTATCCTCTCCACTTGCATTCGCGCAAACCAAAACAGTGACCCTATCTTTAACACCCTTGAAACCACTAACAGATTTTTCCATATTCGTCGCTAGAGTTTTTTGGGGCAACACTTTATACCACAAACCGGTCTCATCAGCATTGTAAATTTGGTCCGCGCATAGACTATGGGACTTTACTAATAAAGAAAAACTATTAATAATAAATCTGGTCGCAGATTCCGTGTCTGCGCGATGTGATCCATGGTGTGACCGGACATAAACTGAGAATCAATGAGCTAGGATGGCTGTGACAAGTAGAGATGTAAATACAATATTCCCGGAACAGGGGAAGGAGGGTTGGACGGGGTGCTAGAGATGCATTTCTCAGAAGGCAATTAACGACTGTCTTAGAGCTTCCTTTTCAATAAATCGCTTGCTGAACACCTGCATCCGGCCTAGGGTTTTAAGGGTTTTAAAAAGGTTCATAATCACTTCCTAAGGTTACCGCTCCTACTTTTTTTTTTTTTTTTTTTTTTTTTTTAATGTTTGGCACCTCGGTTAATCGGGACCTCGGTTAATCGAACCTCGGTTAATCGGGTCCATACTGTAAACGTTTGCTCACAAATGTTTCCTTTGAATGGCACAACCATGTCTAAATTAGATATGTAATAAGCAGCAATACGAGTTTCTCACTGCCCTTTTCAGATATCGGCAAAAGAATTGTCATTTTTAAATAATTTCATCACTTCTAATAAATAGAAACAATGTGTTTTTTTTAGGGAGGAATTTTACTCAATTAGATGTTCAGTAGAAAATTTCTTATTAACCCACGATCCTAGTGAGGTGGATGGCCACCAACGCCTTTCGAAATAATTTTGCCATGGTTAGTGATAAGGTTATTTCTAGTTGCGGCTGAATTTCTTAATATTAGTTGCTTCTTTAATTTAAAAGGGAGAAGAGGAATTATATTAGTATCTAAAGCGTGCCCAATACGAAAATAACGTTTTTCTGTAATCGTTGAATAATGGTAACTACTAAACTGAAATGAGTGAAGAAAGTGAAACATTTTGCAATAGAGTGAAGAAAGTGAATTGCCTTCTTAATTAGTAATAAGTATAAATTAAAAAATAATTTGAAGTTGGAAATTAAATGCTTTTAAATGTTTCTTAACATTGTAAGAATTTATTTTAACAAAATAAATTGAAATGTGAATGAATTATTGGTGGAAATAACCAATATATTTTAAAATTTAAATATAATAATAATTACCTTCCTTGTTTATAACCTGCACTTGTTTATAACTGCACTACTTCACAATCATCACTAGTTGTTTTATAACTATGCTTATAACCTTTCAGAACCATGCTTATAACCTTCCAACAACGTATGTTATTATGGTATCATAATCTTCACAACATCCTAATTTTGCTCATATTCTTGTTAGATCTGATCATGTATTACACGATTACAGAAAAAAAATAATATTACACTCGTGACGAAAGTAGAATTTACTCGCTTCGCTCGTGTTGTAAAATGATCTACTTTCGTCACTTGTATAATAAATAACTATTTTTGGATCTTGAAAACTTACACAATTCATTATATTTCTATTTATAAATTCGACGGTAAAGGTATTCATACGTAAAATAATACAATCAGATATATGTAAAACCTTTTTGCATTTATTACCCATAGTAACTGCTTAAAATAATTTAAAATTTACCATACACGTTACTATAGCTTATCATTTCAGCGGGAATTAAAGTTCAAAGACTCAGAGGAGAGGTGGAATATAGTAAATTTAAGTTGATTGCTACCCCGTTAAAAAGGTCAAAATCATTGGCAATATTAAATTTAAATTGCCAACAGAATTAAAGGCATCCACTTTTTTTTTTTTGAACAGACTAATTGGGATTTCATTAACTTTGAAATTATGCGCCCTTCCCAGAATTAAACGTGTAATGAGTTTTGGGCTGTATTATAGGCTGTCAAAAAACCAATCATCGGTCTCAGCAAAATTAAATTCTTTCATTGCTCTATATATTTGAAAAACGGCGTCAATCTCTCCTCAGTGTGGTTAAACTTGTACGTGGGACGATTCATGATGTAATAGGTTCATATGATAATGGAATGAAAAGAATAGTGGATTTACTGAACAGTTGATACCCAATAATTTGCGCTTTTAGCAGATTTCCCTTGAGGGAAATCAGCTATTGAGGTCGTACTCATGACGCAATTTTCGAAAAGAACGTAAAATATTAGATGAATACGTCATCACACAACAAAATTGCATGTATCGTATAATAAAGATCTTTTGAAATCAATATTTTGTATTTAAGATTCGAATAAAGTGGTTTATTATATAATAGAGTGTTATTTATGTGATATTAGAAGAAGAGGAGGAAACTAAAGAATGGAAATACTTCGGTTAATATTCAAGATAGAGAATATATATAAAAATATTTATTGTGCATTTAATTTTCAATGCGATTAGTTTTATACAGTTTTTCGATCTGGCGTATAATAACGCAGATATAATTTTCGAAATTCCCTCTCTAAACACCCCTCCCACTGGCCTCATTTCAGCCATTAACGAATTCAACTTTTTATTTTTGCCTATACATCGATAGGATATTTGGTAGGATCAAACAAAAATTGCTACTCTCTCATTCAGTCATTTACTAGGCAGGATCGATGCAAATTTGAGACAATGTTACGACTTCATTTCGTTACGTGTGTGTTAGTGTTGTTATTACTGGAATTGATTGCTGTGGGACCTGCATATTGTTCTACACTCTGCATACATTCTCTCTTTCCTTATTGGCAAGGGGGGGGGGGTTATTACATGACGCTGGTGTTCGGTGTTTTAAGAAATAGCGGTATAGCTCAAGTCTGAAAAAAGCGTTAAAGCAAACTTACCTCATATAAAATAGTGTAATTTATAATGCGTCAGAGTAATGTTTATCTCAATCAATCAAATTTTAGTAGTCAAGAATCTATGAGGGGGGGGGAGGTGGTCAAGAGAACATATTTGCATCTATCTCGTATAAAAAAAGTCTCTGAAAAAGAATATTTGGTATTTAAGCTTTGAATAATGTGGTTTATTATATAACTCAGCATTGTTTATATAACAGGAGTAGAAGTGTGGGTTTACTGAAGCCTGAAAACTGAAAAATGCAAATATCTCGGTTAATATTCAATTTATAGAATAAATGTATATAATAATATATATAGAAAATCTAATTTTCAATAAGATTTATTCTGTACACTTTTTTGATCCAACTTATAGTAAAGAAGATATTTCTAATTTTCAAATTTCTCCCCCTCTAAACCCCCTGGTATCCCTCCCCCTGGTCCGATTTCAGCCGTTAACGAACTTGATCTTTCTTTTTGTATAAAACGACTAAATATCGGTTTGGTAACGATCAAACAAAAACTGCGACCGCTAGAGCGGTAACAGACAAATATATAGATAGGTAGATCTTTCTCTCTCTCTCTCTCTCTCTCTCTCTCTCTCTCTCTCTCTCTATATATATATATATATATATATATATATATATATATATATATATATATACAGTTTTGAACGGACCTCATTTTCGTCATCTACTAAGTAGGATCGATGGACAATTGAAAGTTTTTTTCGAAAATTGCGTCATGAGTATGACCTCAACAGCTGACTTCCCTTAAGGGAAATCTGCTAAAATCATTAGATCCCTTAACTATATCTTAAATAATATTCTAATTACTGTCCAAAAAATATAACAGGCTTCCCCCCTATTTATTTTCTGCTCTGTAATAACTAATTTGACGTATTGACATTTATTTTTATTTTTTAGCCATTAGTTTTAGACTTAGATAATTTGCGTTCCAATTCTATAGTAAACGTACAGTTCCAACAAGGTGAAAAGAGGTACGTTTGATAAAGATATAAGGGATGATATTATCTGAGAGAGCATGGCCGTAAAGTCTGCAAGTCCTTGAGAAGGGGGCTTATTAAAACTTCCTCTTTGAATAAAATCCTTCCCTTGGAAGTCCCCTTCAGATATTTCCTGCGGGAAGGCTAAGGTAAGCTCACTTATAAAGAACCGCAAAGCTACTCCACCTCTCTCTCTCTCTCTCTCTCTTTGGTTTCAAATTCTCAGCACTTCAGTCGTCCAACTAGTTACACTTTCTCTTCCCTTTAAATTAAATTTTATCTTGATTATCAAGGAGCTAACTTTGAATGAGATTTATGAAGGTCATTAGTTTCAAGAGCGATGAATAATGACTATCCGGAATCAGCATTTCGTCTATCATGAGAATTTTGAAGCTTCTCATTGTGTCTTTTGATTGAAGCATTTTCCTTCCTATCTATAAGGTTCCAATTAGTTTTTAGAAAATTTGTAACTATTTTTCATGCCAAGATTTATGCCTTCTCTAGTAAATAGAATTATTTCATTTTTGTCCATTATATTAAGTTCATTTCACTCCAAAAATAAAAAATAATATATATATATATATATATATATATATATATATATATGTGTGTGTGTGTGTGTGTGTGTTTGTGTGTGTGTGTGTGGGTGTGTACTTCTCCTGCCGTTGAGGGCGTTAAATGTTTAATGAATGAAATAAATCATCTTCAATTATTCATGTACCCTCTTCTCCCGTTCATTGCCAGCTGCTTTCCATAAATGCTAAATAATACATTTTTTATGATTTGGAAGTATGAAACATCCATGGAAAGGATCAGCAATTGTTGCTGAAGACCTGGTGAGCTGAAGTGTTCTTCCTTCCCACTTTATTAGTTGATAATTTTTCTTGTCCTCAAAATCAGTTAATTTTGTAACGCCATTTATCTATCCAACCTCAAAATTGTGTTTTTTGTGTAGATATCTACGTTCAGTAACTTTAAATAGTTTTTTTTTCTACAACATTATATTATCTCCAACATCCAAATTCCTTCCTTGATAAAACAAATCGGAAATGAATCCATTGTTTGGTGTACAGATATAAAGGAGAAAGCGATTTCTTGAATATGAATAAAATCGTATTGAAATCATCGTGATCTATTAAAACTGATAATATGGATATCCTTTGAACATTTCCCGTAGCCCATTCTTCTAGCCATAGTCGAAAAGTAAAACTTTTATTTATGAACATTTTACTAATTCAGCTAGCAACGACAGTTTGGACAATGTTCCAGGAGAGTCGAAAAAAATCGAGGATTGCTAAAAAGCTATTAGATTTAAAATATAGATAAATAAATGTACTTGAAGTAATATATAGTACTGGAGAGATATAAGGTAAAGGGGTAAATTGGTACAATATTAACAATTTGAACACTATCATTTCAAAAGGAAATAGATGTCTCATTGAAGTTGCAATATAGCTAAATGCAATGAGTTTTATTAGTGCACTACAGGCTGTAACGCATACTCCTCAAAGTTCAATACACATGACGCATGTGAAGTTAAGTGCGCGCCAAATCACTGCCGGCAATAGTTGAGTATTTCCAATTGCGGTCAGTGATTTGGTGCCGTGTTTACCCACTGCAGTGTTTACACCGTCAACCATTTCCTAACTAGAACTGCGTTGGCGGTATCAGCCACTCTGTTCACATTCTCTATATCTACGTACTCAAATAGCCTTGGAAAATTCTTCACTATGAAGAAACATGTACTCTACATCTCATATTAAGATATGTCCGTCACGCATGGGCTGCGTAAACTATGCAGATTTCCCTTATTCTATTATTCTAAGTAGATTAATAATAGATAAACCTACATACTGCTATCACAACAACTCCGTGAATATTGGAGTGAATAAATACAAATGGTAATAAGAAATCTTTCCCCTCCCGGCAGGGAGTGTCTCAAATGTAAACAAGCAGGACTGCCAACGGCTCACCGCAAAGAAAAACAATAACTGAAACATATCAGAATATAAAATATTCATTCATTTAAATGAAAACTATTACTATATGTAGTACTGTAATTTATAATGAATCAGAATAATTTATATCTCAATCAATCAAAGTTTAGTAGTCCAAGAATTTAAGACAGGGGGGGTCAAAAGAACATATTTCCATCTATCTCGTATAATAAAGGGTTCTTGTGAAAACAATATCTGATATTTAAGCTTCGAATAATGTGGTTTATTAAATAACAGAGTATTGTTTATGTAACATGACTAGAAGTGGGGGTTTACTGAAGGCTGAAAACTGAAAAATGCCAATATCTTTGTTAATATTCATGATAGAGAACAAATTTATATAAGAACATTTATATTACATTAAATTCTCAATAAGATTTATTTTTATACTGTTTTTCGACCCGACTTACAGTAACGGAAATATTTCGAATTTTCAAAGTCATCCCCCTCTAACCCCCCCCCCTTCCCTCTTGTCCGATTTCAGCCGTTAAAAGTTAATCATTCTTTTTACATATACCGATTTTGGTAACGATCAAACAAAAATTGCTAGAGCGGTAACTGACAAATATATATATATATATATATATATATATATATATATATATATATATATATATATATATATATATATATATATATATACAGATTTGAACGGACCTTATTTTCGTCATCTTCAAGGTAGGATTGATGGACATTTGAAGACAATTTCGAAAATTGCGTCATGAGTACGACCTTAATATACGACCCTAGTTTTCCTAAATGCAGTCGTGCTGATTTAAATTTCTGAAGTGAGAATACCAATAGTAAATAAAATATATTCTATAGTTCCATTTTCTATTTAGCATTATGGCTTAAAATTGGCTTTGCCTGAGCTGTTCAGTTGTAGGCTAAGCCTACACGGCCTTACGGTATGTTTGACATAGTATTGGCTGCCTCCTACATGTTTTTGATAAACTAATTTAGTTCTTCAGATTATTGACGTTCTGCGTCAATGTATTATTATTATTATTTATTAACGTCCACTTTTTGCAACTTAGGCTAATCGGGACGGGTTATCTACATGTTACCACCCTTCTCTAGCCAGGGTGGGTTTTTAGGATGTTATTTAATGAATTTCGTCACTAAATAATCCCCTTTGCCCAGGCAAGAATCGAACTCGCCACTCTAGGTTTACCATGTGAGATAAAGGTCAACGCTTTAACTCTCATGGCCAACCTGAGCCGAAATATATATGTATGCGTCAATGTATATATAGAAAAAAAAATCTAAAATACAACAAAAACGTTTGTGTATGAGTGTGATAGTAAGTCTGAATGAATTCCATTTTCATTTGCTGTTTGGAAAAATATTGGTGCTACGAAATGTATGAAATCAAATATTTACTCAGACCAAACGAATGTCTATTTATTTATTTGCTTAATTAAAAAATAAATCAATATATAAATAGCTAGTCCATGTTTTTATTTTAGATATATTAAAATGAAGAAGTGAGGTTCTTTTATTTTTTTTTTTTTTACTCAAGGTAGAAGGTAAACTTTAAATATAACTTTCCCGTTTCCGTATTGTGTATGGGTGTCTATAAGCTAAATCACCCCGATTGGTAAATATACACAGGCAATAAGTCAATTTCAATGTAAATCCACTAACGTTATAATATAGCAGGGAATTAATTGTGTTTGCCACTTGTTGTTAAATTATTTATTATAAAAAATTAAACACTTGGGGTGATTTAATATTTACATTTCTTGGCAACTCCAGCTATCCAAATCCCCATTTGTTTATTAAATCTAAAAAGGTGACTAATTTGGTTGTAATATGCCATTATCAAATATTGTGTAAGTAGTTATTTTAATAGATTTATAGAAAAGAACATTTAACAACTCGATGTGAAATATCATTTAGATTAAAAAATAACAGACATTTTGTGATCTTTATTTCTTATCAGCTAATACTATACTTCTTCTATAATAAAACAATTTGTTATGTGTATGTGACAATATACATACATATATATATATATATATATATATATATATATATATATATATATAAAATAGGAAATACTTTGAAATTTTCATTTCGTGACACTCTTGGTGGCAAGATCAAACCTCTACTGTATATGTGTAACTTGCAAAGTATCACAGACTGGGCATCACAGAAAAAGTAATATGGGTATTGTTGACAAGAATGAATTAGAGACAGTAAAAAATTGTATTTGTTTTCATCAATTGAATTACCGCTCTCTCTCTCTCTCTCTCTCTCTCTATATATATATATATATATATATATATATATATATATACGGGTACCCGTGACCGTGAGGGTAAGGCGTGAGTACGTCTACCACTACCCTCAGTAAGTTGTAAGGTAAAAATAGGGGTAGGTTCGATCCCCGTTAAGGGAAAACATTAATTCACGACCATAGCGCGTTAGTGTTGTAGCACTTCTGGATTAGCGGGAGTCTAGTGACTGCATACGTTTCAGAGCCCCTTGCAAGACAAACGATTACGAGTCTCTTAGATTCCGTCCACAGGCAAGCTGACAGGCCCCTGGGTAGAATTGGGTCCATTACTCTACTTGCGAGAACTAATTCCAGGACTTCCTTGGTTAACTGGGGTTGTATGTCCAGTTGATTAGTCAATACAAAAAAAAAAAAAAATTATGTGAGTGTTTCTTTGTGTGTGTGTGTGTGTGTGTGTGTGTGTGTGTGTGTGTGTGTGTGTGTGTGTATGTGTGTGTGTGTGTGTGAATGAGTTCAATGCTAGAAGATTCAAAAATGTCCTCTTTTTGCTACTATGGCTAATTGGGATAGGTTATCTACAGGATACCACTCATTTCTAGCCAAGGTAGGACTAAGGATATTATTTAATGAGTTCTTCACTAAATAAATTCCTATAGCCCAGGCAGGAATCTAATTCGCCACTCAGGGTTAACCATGTGAGATGAAGGCCAACACATGGATAACCTGAGCCCCAAATGGATATATATTTTTATGTATAGCGTGTAAATTACCTTTTACTTTAGCATGTCTACTTCCAATTGAAGTAAGGGGTAATATTTGTTCACCAATATAGTTTGTATCAACACAAATACATATGTGTATCATATATTTTTGTCAACTTTGGGACTATGATATCCATTAAACTTAGTAAAAACCGTAATAATTATTCCAAGATAGTGATAGAAAAGAGAATGATGAAACTGATCGAGTATTGACCTACCAAAAATCAAACAAAATAAAATTTAAGTCGGAAAAAGAGGAAATATTGGGATTGATTCGTGTCAGAATAAATTTTCACTTTGAAACTCGAAACTTTGTTACAGATTAATGCGAATAAGATTTGAGAGACAGTTTCTGTTTCAAAGAGTAGCAGTCATTTGGAAGTCACATTTTGCCCATCACGCACATAATTATGAATTTACATTTCAAAAGGTTTCATGAGACGTCCCTGAGTTTATGATTTTCAGCAACTTTTTTCATTACTTATTTACTTATTCCCATTGGGTCATTGTAACTTTCATTGGACGATTTGGATTATGGAGTGCATAATTTATTGAAATATGCAATGACTTGTGGATGTGGATGACTTAATAGTGTTATTAAATAAGTATTAATATTGTATAATTTATGATTTAAAATTGACTTACAATTATTTCCTCATTGCTTCTTCTACGAATCTATTCCTGCCATCTTTGTGAATGCATAAATCACAAAAAGTCAATTACTTTAGATAATTGAGCCATTGTATGACTTCAAGCATTTTTGTTTTCAAAAGTGGGCACAAGTGAATTTAATGAATTGGAAACAGCCTCTAATCTATGCTAAAGAAAATACTGGCTGCGAAAAAAAGGGAAACTCATATGTTTGATTTTCAAATGAACTTAGCAAACAGGTAGTGAAACATTTATTTCATTTTTAATTAAAACCTCTAAGATTTTCTTATAGCCATAACAAAGAAGGTAATCGATGACGTGATATGTCCTATAGAAGAAGGTTTCCTTGACGGTGTTTGAAAAAGCTCTTGGGCGGAGTGAGAAATACTGTCAGGCAAAATGTACTATTGGATTGATGGTCTGGGGTCTAAGACGGCCCCTTCAGGTCTTTGCTTTATCCTCTGGGTCCAGTCCACTTCTATTATATGGGGCTACTTCTAATACACCCTACTCCTTTAACAACTCATCATGAAAACTATAATTGCAGCTATCACAACGTTTACTCATATAACAATAATATCTAGTCATTGAAGACGAATTTTAATTTTCATACAGAAATCTTCAAATATAATTGCAAATGAGCTCGTTAAGGAAAACAAAGGCCGTCAAGCATGAGCTAGAAAACAAATTAAAAAGGTATGTCACGCAGGGGCTGCGTATGCCTCAGTACTTATCCAACATTAAAATATATCTTCTATTAATAAATAAAAATCTATTGAGTAGAATTGAAGATTTTCCAAAGGCTGAAAACAAGAAAGTTGGAGTAACTCCCTTAATATTTGAATAATGAAAAATGTATCGAACAACAATCGCCGAGAATTAATAGTCTAACACAATGCGTTTTATAAATTTCTCAATTCGGCACATTATAAAGGAGATATCTTGATTTTCGAAATTGCCCACCTCAAACCCCCTCCTTTCCAGGTCCGATTAAACCATTAACAAATATGGTATTTAGTGTCGACTAAATCGGTTGAATATCGAGTATAGTATAGACCAAATAAACATTTTTGAATCATTATTATTATTATTATTCATATAGTAATCGCATTTCGCAACAGGGGCGATTTAGCGACGAATCAGTTATTTAATATAAAGTATAATAAGTAACATATAACATATTTAACATATAACCTATAACATATTTAACATATAACCTATAACATATTTAACATATAACCTATAACATATTTAACATATAACCTATTTAACATATAACCTATTTAACATATAACCTATAACATATTTAACATATAACCTATTTAACATATAACCTATTTAACATATAACCTATTTAACATATAACCTATAACATATTTAACATATAACCTATAACATATTTAACATATAACATATTTAATATATAACATATTCAACATATTATTTGCAAATATTTACAGTATTGGTCTACATTATAATTTTTTTGAAAATGTTATTTTGTTTCAAGTATTGTAATACGCGGTCTATGTACGGGCTACAGTCATGTAGTAATTCAGTCAAAGTGTATGGTAGGTCTATGTGAGTCCTTAAATAGCAGTCAGTAAGTATATGTTTTATAGTAAGTTTAAGTTTTTGTATCAATAAATAGTAAATATACGTCTCATTTATTAAATTTTCATTTTCCACATCTTGTAGATATCTAGTAATCTGCATGTGTCCCTTGCTTTTCTAAATCCTCACTTACGACATATTAGTGGGGCAAGACTGGAGGTTAGATTAAAATTGTAGTCTGCATACTCATACTGGCTAATTAATAGTCTATCATTAGTCAGCTTATGCAGGCTACAGCTACCGAGGGATGGCTATCTAACAACTCTAGCCTTGAATCGAATTTTCTCCACTCACGCATTTAATGGTGCGAAAGGAAATTTCCTTATTTTGTCTTTATTGCTGGACGGTCCGGTGCAGAAGACGATGGGAAACCACTGCATGCCCTTGTGACTCTCTTATTATTAGATACGACATACAGATCTAGTAAAGGTCTTTCGCAAAGCATATTTCGTATATATGCTTGGGATAATACGTTTCTATTCACTTATGGTTGAAGTACGATGACTAAAAGTGGGGATTTACTGAATGCTGAAAACTACAAAACTTATGATATTTCATATAATATTCATGGTTGAGATACATTGTATAAAACAAAATTTACAGAAAATTAAAATTTAACAGGATTGGTTATACACAATCTTTCCATCCAACACATAGTAACGTGGATATCGTGAATTTTCTTCACAAAACCCCCTCCCCATTCTGATTTCAGCCTTAACGTACTTGACCTTTAGTATTATATAAATCGCTTATACACCCAGCTTGGTAACGATATATATATATACAAAATTTTGAACGTAAGGTAGGGTCGGTGGACATTTTATGAAATATTTCGAAAATTGGGTCATGACTAGAACGATTATAGCTGTATTCTCTTAAGATGAATTAGCTAAAAACATTAAAATGCACTCGTGCTTACATGAGGTCAGTCAGGTCAGACTTAGAGCGAAATTTCATGATGTAAACTACGTCGTACCCTTTCTAAAATGGGGTTATTTTTTATCTAAACATGATGGTTTGATTTCTCCCTTAAACTTATGGAAAATAAATAAATTGACATGAAGACCATCTTTTTTTTATTAAAACTTATTCCTATGCACTTTTGTTGATATAGAATCTGGACTTCTGTCATTATTCATACAAAACATATTTAGTGTGTTCGGTTGCAGTTTTTCTCCGCAAGCCTATCCGTTTTCATTGATCGTCGTCCCAGAGGTCATTTGATTAATAATCTAGTGCTAGTATCCATTAAAATATTTTTACTTGACGGGTTCCGTTGTTCACTGACACGCAACGCCCAGTCGGTGTTTCTTTTAACCATAGATACTATAACACTCACAAACGGAAGATGATGGAAATGGAAGATTAGGTTTTACGAAAAAAGATTTTTGATCATTTTTGCGTAATGGACTAATTATATATGAATCAATGAATGAATATTTTTATTGCTTTTAAAAATTTAACAATTTTATAGCAAGGGTTCAGCCCATGTTCATGATTACATTTTTCGTTTATCTTTTCTTTATATAAACATAAACAGAGAATTCTTTAAAAAAAATAACAAAACTAAAAACTATATACAATAATTACTATAGAAAAAAAAACATAAAACATTAATTTTATTTTAATTATTATATTGTTTGTATTTTTCCCCCTCAGACGTAAAGACCTTTAAGTATGAAAACATGTATGTAGTTTATTTTATTCTTGTCCATAAGGTCACACAAATTATCCATAGATTGCTTGGAATGTTGAGACTTTTCAGGAGGTGGTTTCTTCTCTTTGCTAAAACAGGGCATTTAAGGATGAAGTGCGTAACGGTGTCTTGGCTATCTTCGCAAAGGGGGCATGGCTTTTCTGGATTGAATATGTAACTTCTCCTACCAACTATCAATCTTTGATTTTTTGAACCTAATAAACGGATTTGAAATATAACTTTGGTCTTAAAAAATTGCACATTTTGGTACAGGTACTCCTCGCCTCTGCCAAGAGAGCTAATTCTTCTAAAGTACTGGCTATATGTGCTGTTTAAAACTCTTTCAATATCTAACAAGATTAAATGGTTCTCGAGAGCCTCTAAATAAGTCTTTATTTTTCCATTATTATTTTCCGCATTTTCCGAATCCTCCAAGCTCCCTCCTATACACCCAAGATATCCTTCCAGCTCATTCACCCAATTAAATGGCATTGAATAATTGGCAGATAATTCCTTTAGGCGCATGTAACAAAGTCTTGATAGATCATCTGCCGACTTCTCTTGTAGAGCCCTCCACCAATTCAACATCCTCTTGAAAATTTTCAGTCGGTTGTGTGTACGGTTGAATTCTATTCTAATGTAAGCATTACGAGTGTTTTTAGGACGACATATAAGCCATATAAAGAAGTTTAATT
Source organism: Riptortus pedestris (assembly GCA_019009955.1). NCBI lineage: Eukaryota > Metazoa > Arthropoda > Insecta > Hemiptera > Alydidae > Riptortus > Riptortus pedestris. Next base: position 93,354,192 of record CM032229.1, on the reverse strand, counting down.
GAGCTTTCTCAATCACATCCGAATAACCAGGGCCCCATATTTCTGATACATACAGGAGTACACTTTCACTAAGTGCATCGAACAGCATACATTTGGTTGCCCAAGTTTCAGCTTTGCTTTTATAAAGTATGCGTAAGATGGCAGCATTGGCAGAGCAACCTTTTGCCAAGAAGTGAGTACTGGCTTGACAGAATTTTCCTGAGGATGAGAAAGGTACCCCCAGATATGTAAATGAATTTGTAACCTGGATTGGGTTATAATTATAAAATATGGTTTTACTTTTTTCCAAGTCGGCCTCCTTTGTGAAATGGTAATACCATTGTTTTCTGAGTGTTCACTGAGAGTAACATTATATATATATATATATATATATATATATATATGTGTACATGAGACTAATTTTATATATATATATATATATATATATATATATATATATATATATGTTTATTTAGAACATTAGCAAAATAAATTAAAAAATTACAAGTTTTCTTAAATAATAAAACAAAATTGTCTAAAATATTCACTCAAACATTCACAACTTGGACTAGGCAGCCCCTCTGTTGAGTTCTGTCTATTGCTTCATGGTAATATACATGTATACATTTACAAAGTACACAAAAAAGAGAATATTTAAGTATTTGACACGTCAGTGAAGTATGAATTTTCGATATCTTTGTATGACACTCAAATACTTATACAATTCCTGCCAATCTTTACCATTGGAAAATCAAGTACAATTATATATATATATATATATATATATATATATATATATATATATATATATAAAATTGTAACCTCTGTCTGTAAATTGATTTTTGTTTTTCAAAATTTCAAGATACTTTTACGTTTCACATGTCATAGACTCCATATCTGCAATTTGTTTTTTTCGTGTATGTTTGTTTGTTTATTTATTTGTTTTTTTTTTATCACGCATAAACGGCTGAACTGAATTTTATGAAACTTGGTATGTATATTACTACTAACTCAACTTAGACTTTACGCTATATGGATACTCTCTGAGACGAAAAGAAGTGGGGGTTATAAGGGAAGCCTGAAATTAGAAATAGCGATATTTCGTTTCCTATTGATTTTTCGGCAAATATGAACATAAAAATCGTTGTTTACTTTGTTATTTAGAGTAACTTCAGCTCAAAAGACTCAACCGAACTAAGTAAAACTCGGTATGTGTATTAGCACTAACGCCTTCGTTATAATAAGCCATACGAACATTTCTAGGGATCGGGAGCAGTGGGGGTAGTAAGGGAGGCCTGAATTTAAAAATAGCGGTATTTCTTTCTTTTTCTATTTGTTTTCTGCAAATATGCACATAACAAAAGTAGTTTATTTTTTATTTGAAGTAACTTTTGTGATATTCACTTTTGTCTTATAACAATGTATAAACGAGATATACACTATAAACTAAAACGGGAGCCAACTATTTCATTGGGCACTAACGATTGAACCGAACTTAACAAAACTCGGTATGTCAATTAGCATTAATTCTTCCATGATTATAAGCTATATTAAAATTTTTAGGTTGGAACGGGAGTGGGAGTTATAAGGGAGGCCTGATATAAAAATTCGCGAAATTTCATTGTCGATTTTTTTTTCGACAAACGTGCACAGAACAAAAGTTGTTTACTTTGTTATTTAGAGTAACATTTGTTTATACATACCTAACAACAGACATACATTTTTTTCGGGAACAATGTATGAAGCAAGTAATTTGCGTAGAAATATTCATATGCTCAACAATTCTTTCCAATTTCCAATTTGAACTACCAGGTACCTCACCTGGAAAAATTAATTCAAATCTATGTTAATATTTTGTCCTTAATAACTCAAATCTATGCATAATGCACAGGAGACGGGAAATACGACAATACGGAGGACAGTGAAGTCTTACTTAAAATAAAAAATTAATTTTATTATTAAAAAATCCCCAGCAACGACGGGTATAAACCCTAAACACTGGGATGGGGAAATGTCAAAATATTGTGCAAAGTGAGGCCTTGCCAAACAAATACAGTCCATCACCATTCAGCCTCAAATGAATTCCCGGCCGAAGCCGGGTATTAGAGCTAGTATATATATATATATATATATATATATATATATATATATAAATCTGTATATTTATTTAAATTTCGTTGTTTATTCCCATGCCAGTAAGAAGAATTAAAAATTAAGATGTTTTATTCATCAAAATTATTTAATTATTCTAGAAATATATTATTGGTTCTTGTGAATTTAAACCCGCCATAACTTTGAAAAAAGCAAATATAATATAACAAATTTTATCCGAAATATCTAAGGTGGATTAATGCATAAAATAATGGAATTTATGAAATTAATCTACTTATTTCCCAAAGAAATTAATATTTTACTTTGTCCATGATTTAATATGAGGATTCATTATAAATTTAATTGAACCCATTGTTGGGGGAAAAAAATGGAAAGGCAGGCAGAGAGTGTAGTTGGAGCAGCTAAGGATTAAAAATTTTAGGTTGCCCGTGAATACAAAAGCCCTAATAAAACGTTGGACAAGGTAAAAAGAAGAGGACACGTCACTATTATAACGGCGAGTGGCGAGGGCAAGCACAATGAAAATGAAAAGAAAATTGAGAAAAGAAGAAAGAACAGAGGAAAGAGTGAGGATTAATCCTTTTTATTTTAAACCTATTCTTTCCTTTCGTGAATTTCGTTTTTACGTGTTTCCTTGTCCAATTTTTTATTCAATTATTGGCTCCGAAAGAGTTTCTACTTTCGTTCAACTCTTGTACATAATAAGTGGGCTATTATGAGAGAATGATTGCGTGAAAATACAGAAGGAACTAATAAAAGTAATTTACAGTAAAACATCCTCTTAATGTAAAACTCTGAGGGCTATTAAAAGATAATTTTTTTTTTTGTTAATGAAGCTTATTTATGTGCTAATTTTTTTATACATGTCACATTATCAAGCTAAATATAACGGTGCATTAAAGTATTCAAGGCGTTTTCCATTTGCACGTGCTTTATATATTTATATACATGAAACCGTTGGAAGGGATATGAAAGTAGTTATTTTTTTTTATCTTTTCGAGGGTCTCGATTTCTCTTATTCGGTAATTTAGTTAAATGAGAGGGAACATTAGACTGCTATATGCCTTACATTTCCCACTGCAATATAGTAAATCGGGAAAATCAATACTTACTACTATAGCATCACAATTAGTCCACAGGTCATATCATTTAAACATTGGTATGAGTACCCTTCGTAAACAACATTTGAGATATAAACTTGGAAGTTTTCTTTATAATTACTGGATAGTGGAGGCTGTCAATTACTGAAATTTTGACTTCATTATTTCCTTACTTATGTTCCTATTACAGAGACAATTTATTTTCTCTGAACATGTTTTCGACTGTCAGAACCTTTTACAACTTCAGCTCATCATTAGTGAAAGTAGGAAAGAAGTTACACAAAAATTACAATTTAACACTGGCAAAATAGATAATTCAAAGAGACAATATAGCAAATGGAATAAGAATGAAGAGAAGATTAATGAATAAATACTCGTTTGGTAAATTTTAAAGAACATGGGTATAATATAAATATAATTAAATCTGTTCCCTTTATGCAGATTGTGAAGTGATATTGCGGTAATGATAGACCATTTAAGGATAATGGGTAAAAAGTAAAATAGGAAATAAGAGTCTTTTACCAATAGTTTTGACAATAGTATTGACTCAGTCAGGAAAGGTGTGTGAAATATTGAAGGAAGGTATCTGCCATGAAACGTTTTCCTACAGGCCCAAATGAAGGTAGAAATTTAGAATTTTGATGAATTCTTATATAATAAATAAAGAACAACTGATCATGAATGTTTTAATGTTCATTTTTCACAGACACTGGCTCTAGGAATTAATTTGCGCGTTGACCAACGGTTAATGGTAAAACTGTTAAAAATGTTTGAAAGTCAACAGACTTTACTGATGCTTTTACTCTGTGTTCATTGAGCCTTGTACGGCCCAAAATTGGCCTCAATGAGCGCCTAAAATTATTTTCTTGTTGACATGGAGAAAAGAACTCTTCTTCTGATATATCTACTTCTTTACCAGGTAAGCATACTATATTTTCGTTGCAGCTTTCCTTGTTATAACTGATATTTCGTTTCTGAGTTACTTCTAACTTCTTTTTTTCATTCGGAGAAGAATACGTTTCAAAAACATCGGATCGGCGCCCAGATATATTTAAGGTTTTAGTAGAAATTTCATTGGTAAATAATTCATTGAAAAAGGACGAATTAAGTGATTTTCCATCAGGAAAAGTTGAAATGTTTATGTTCCCTGAAAAATCCTCCTTTAATGTCAGAGTTTCTTTAAGCATTTCAGAAGTATCTTCATTTGACGTTGTCTTCTTCTTATTAGTTTTTAAGATCGATGAGGACGAATCTGATTTTACTGCAGGTTTGGAAGTATGACGTTTCATCACAATATCAGGTGCTTTTACTTGAGTAGCGTTTGATTCTTCAGTTTCATGAATATCCTGTGATAAGCTGTTCACCGACACAGATGTCATTAATGACTCACTACTTCCAATACTCCATGCATCTGAAGTTCTGTCAGATTCAATTCTGCTCCTAGACTCATTCTTAGATAAGTATTTGTTAATTTTGAAGGAACTACGTGAACCACGAATATCCAATGAGCTCATGTCAACTTTTCTTTTGACATGGGCTGTCTGTAAGGTACCATCTTTTCTAACAAGATCCATCTGTGTTCCTCCCCTACTTACTGGTTTGCTTGCACTGTCAGGAATCTCCAAAGTGACTGCAGGGATATATTCCAGTGCCTGTTGAATAAATTAAATAATTAGTGAGAGTAATTAATGACTGTTTTTTTTCTGTTGAGCAAAATACTAATTTCAGCATTTTTTAAAAATTCTTTGATATAATAATGGGTTAATTAAAATCACCTTTTTCCTTTGTTTATAATCAACTGGTGTTTTTGATTTCTGAATTGCAGGTCCTTTATGTCTTGCAGGGATCAACACAACTTCTCCGTGCTCATCTTCGAGCTCAACGCCTGAAATATATTAGAAAAAATTATATAAATGAAAAATATTTTTACGGTTAACTTTTATCCTGCTCAATTTAATCCTTCTTCTTGTCTGTATCACAGACTAAATTAGAAGTTCCAACAGAGTGAGCTAGCTTGGTCACCGTAGACGATATAGAAATCAGATGGTCATTGTGTTCAATTATGCTTAATGATTTTCTGGGTAGTTTCTACGGAATCAAAACAACCTTCTATCATTTTTACAGACACGAAATTTACAATTCTGTCACTTGGCCAATTTTTATTGACTAAAAACAGCCACAGATAAACTTGTAATAACCAGGTTCTAATATGTTTGGTGTGATTACATTGCTCGTCATTGATACTCTTTCCAACCTTGTTAGCTTCCCCGAAAATCATGGTATCCTGTGACGAACGGAGTAGCTACCGTACTAATTGGACAAATATGTAATTCTTCGTTTCCTGGATGGCGGTGCCATTGTATGAACCAAAAATGTACTTACTTGTCATTTTCTGGAACGACTTCACGGTGTGTTTGGTTGCTTTTTACTTACTGTGTTCCTCCCCGTAATGAGGTGCCATTGACCTTAGCGTAATTAGATGCCAATGAAATGCAGTTTTATATTAGAAAATACGTTTTTCTTTGCCTCTCGGGGTTGTACTGTTGTATCAGCCATGAGGCTGAGGCAAGAACAAAGTGAGTAAATATGAATGTACTCACTTTGTTCTTTCCTGGACTGAAATGCGGTTTTGTTCAAGCAAATATGTTGTTACTTTGTCATTTTTGTGTATAATTTGCCATTGTGTTGGCATAACATCTACTTGCTGCGTCTTTCTCTGGAATGTGATGGCGTATTTGGTAAAGAAAGTACTTACGTCGTTATTTCCAAGAATGAGATACACAGACAAATTCGTATTCAAGCAATTACGTAGTCCTTTGTCATTCCTGGAAATGGAAACGGTGGTGCCGGCCTGTTATGTACTTACTTTGTTTTTTTCTGGAATGAGATGCCACTGCATTTAGTTATTATGTAGTCCCATTGGCTTTCCAGGAACGAGATACCGTTTTACTCAAGAAAATATCTGATTACTTTTCCAATTCCACGGATGCGATGCGACTGTATGTACCGAATATGTACTTACCTTGTTTTTTTCTGTAATGAGATGACATTGTATTCGGTTAAGCAATTACTTACTTTGTCTTTTCCTGGAATGAGATGCCGTTTTATTCAAGCAAAGATGCCTCCGAAAATGAATAATCTTGTACAGCCTAATATCTACTTACGTCCTTCCTTCCACGAATGAGATCTGTTTTGTACAAGCAAATATGTGGTTACTTCGAATTCCGAGGATGAGATGCATTGTATCGGGCATATATGTACTAACTTCGTCCTTCCTCCGAGATGGACTGGATCCACATCTTTATTCGCATAAGTCGCTGCAGACATATCGGCGTTACTTTCCCTTCCGTGTCATAGATATTTTCTCCGGGAGAAATTTTTATTTTATCCGTGATATAAACCTGAGGGTAAATTCTAATTTACTGACTTAATTGCAGTGTGTGTGTGTTTGTGTGTGTGTGTATGCGCGCGCGCGCGTAAATTTGGGTGTGAGTTACATCTACTACCTTTGGTAATATCGGGTAGATTCAGGTTGCTGGTACGATCCCAGAGGAATTTAGATTACCAGTTCGTCACCAGGGCACGCGAGTGTCGAGTTACTAGTAGTGCAGAGGGATTCTAATGAGTAAATACGTCTGACAAAGCATCTGGCCTTAACTAGATATGGGCAGCAGGCGAGCCGGCTAATTTTGCGACCATTTGTGGCCGGAAATGAATGGCCTTCAGTATACTGCAGACAACTAATTCTGGGTCCTGCGATCATTCACGGTTAAGAGGGTTTGTAAGTCGAGTAGACGAATGGTATTCTAAAACGTCCGTAACGCATCTAAGCAGATTTCCCATTTGCTGGTATAACTCGCTGTTGATCTCATCTCACCAAATATTCACTGTTTATTTGTGAAAATCCCGATCAGTAGAAGGGGCGAGGGTTACTGAAGGAACCAAAGAAGTACTCGCTTAATACATTAGTTGGAGTGCCTGGGCTCATTAATGAACACATACACGGAAGGTAATCAATCAACCAATACCGCTTGAAAAGGGGTTGTTTCGTTCGCCAAGACTTTCAGAAATCAATCCATCTAAAACGTCCTTGAATCCATGTCAAAAATACGAGAAGAAACGAATAGAAGAAAATATAATGGTGTCGGTAAATCATTGCAGTTTTTTTCTTAAAACGTACTTACTGCTCTACTTAAAAACTCTATAATAATAACGTTGGTCTCACATTTAACAAGTTTTATAGTCTTGAATTCTTATTTCAGAAGGGAGAAAAGTGTGGGTGCAAGTGTATTGTGTGCCAACATTTGGCCTTTCTGGCAGGGTGAATGGGATGGTGCTAGATCTCGACCCACAAAATTGAATTACCTTCAAGAATTCCTTGATTGTGCCAAACATATTTCTTTTTCTATGAATGTTAGACTGATCAATTTCAACATTTCCCTTTCACAAACTTTTTTTTTATTTATTTTTTTTTTATTTTTTTTTTTTTTATCACAGTTGAAATAAGTCACGTGAATTCATTTCATATTTTCAATTGTGACTGACTATAAATGTTCAAAGCTAACACTAATGACATCATTTGACACTTTTTAACCTCAGGAAAATGAAATAAGAAAATAAGGTTTCATTTTATTTTTTTTAAGGAAAACGAATTAAATTATCAATAATTTAGCATTTCCCTATAGATTACTATTTTATAAGTATAAGAAAATGCTTAAACGTCTATCCTGTTTAATGGCAAATCCTCTTTAATAATTAAATCCCAACAAAAATAAGGAGACTAAGAAAAAATACACAATAAAACTACTGAATCTGTTCATTAAGTTACTATTATAATAACAATAATGTAATAAATATCAGTAAATGCAATATTTGAATAGGGAAAAAGAATGTAAGAGATTTGGTCAGATTTTTATATGATGCAGTAGATTCAAATATTTTTATCGGATTCCCGGAATTTAATGAAAGTAACTTGCAGAGGCCAACCAGCAACAACCTAACAAACTCTTTTTTCTAAAAGTTGTGTGGCCACGTTAAATATTTTACACCTTGAGTTCGGGAAAAGGCAGAGAGCTTTTTTGAATGAAAGCTACAGAAGACCAAGGATAATACAACATTAATATTTTGAATAAAAAATTTAAAAAAATTGCTATTTTGATAATGCTGATGTATGTTCCTTACCTTGAGCTTCTTCATAAATACCAGTTTTCAGAAGCTCTTCGTAGCGATCAATGTCCTATTTGAAGAAAGCTAATTAGAAAACCTTTGCAAATACATAAACCTTGTCGCGTACCCATGTTCTACTTTACTTAAAGCTTTCTTTAAATGGGTTCAATAAATTCACTTTGTCTTATTTAATGAATTGTAACTAAGTTTTAATTAATAATAAACATAAATAAATTATATATCACGCGATTTTTTTGGATTTTTTAATTTCTTTTGCCTTATTACAAATCCAAAATTTTTTATTTATTAGTTTCAATTTATCAGAAAATGTATTTGAGAGGGCGTTTTTTAACTTCTTCGTATTTTGTTTTTAGTCTAGTGCTAAATAGACAGTACTGTTCGTTAAATATATACGTTGTCCCATGAATCATAATACTGCGATATAAATTGAATACCGCCACTTAGATTAGTCTATATTGAACAAAAACTCTTATTTTTCTTAAAAGAGTATTTCCTGACATTTGCTATTTGATATTTATCATTCGTTATTTCTATGAATAAACAATAATTAATTGTTATAATTTATGTATGATTTACAGTACTTTTATGAAGTGCTCATAATTCCAAGAGGCTTGATCAGAGATAGTCTTTGTTCTCGACTGAAATGTCGTTTTTAATGCAATAACCTTTGGGGTGTTTACTTTGGGAGGTAATGATGGAATATGCACACTTAAAGTGAAACCCATGATCAAATACAGTATACTTCTTACATACTGGAAGCTGACTGGTAGAGGAACTAATCAATCTGGATGTGCAAATAGTCCTGATTTGTAACTGGTATTCTGTCGTTAATGTACTTACTGCCGAGGAAAAGTGGCCTATTTTGTATATTAAAAAAAAGCGTATTTAAGCATACGAAAAAATGCACAATAAACTACGTACAGTCATACGTATACGTCAGTATATTTATACTAGCTCAGATACCCGGCTTCGCCCGGGAATTCATTTGAGGCTGAATGGTGATGATACTTTTTGGCAAGGCTTGACTTCGCACAATATCTTGACATTTACCCGTCCCAGTGTTATACGGGTTAATACCCATCGTTTCTGTGGATTTGTTAAAAATAAAATTAATTTTTTATGTAAGACTTCACTGTCCTCCATATTGTCATATTTCCCGTTTCCTGTGCATTGTGGATAGATTTGAATTATTAAGGACAAAATATTAACATACATTAAAATTAATTTTTCCAGGTGCTGTACCTGGTAGTTCATATTGAAAAGAATTGTTGAGCAAATTTCTCTAAATAACAAAATAAACAACTTTTGTTATGTGCATATTTGCCGAATATATATATATATATACATATAAAATTGTAACCTCTGTCTGTACATTGATTTTTTTCGCGAAATTTCACGATAACTTTTCGTTTCACATGTCATAGACACCATAACTGCATTTTGTTTCTTTGGTGTCTGTTTGTTTGTTTGTTACCTTTTCACGCATAAACGGCTGAACCGAATTTTATGAAACTTGGTATGTATATTACTACTAACCCAACTTAGACTTTAGGCTATATTAATATCCTCTAAGGCGAACAGGAGTGGGGGTTATAAAGGAGGCCTGAAATTAAAAATAGCGATATTTCGTTTCCTATTGGGTTTTCGGCAAATATGAACATAACAAAAGTTGTTTATCTTGATATTTAGAGTAACGTTTGTTATATACACGTTTGTCGTAAGCCGAAGTATAAATGAGTTATAAGCTAAAAACTATAGCGGGAGTCATTAATTTAATTGGGCTCAATAGACTCAACCGAACTAAATATAACTCGGTATGTTTATTAGTGTTGACGCCTTAATTATCATAAGCCCTACCAACATTTCTATGAACGAGCAGGAGTGGGGTTTGTAAGGGAGGCCTGAAATTAACAGTAGTGATATTTTGTTTCCTATTGGTTTTTCGACAAACATGCACATGACAAAAGTTGTTTATTTTGTTATTTTCAGTAACTTTTGTTATATTCACTTTTCGTATAGAAAAGAATAAACGAGATATACACTAAAATCTAAAGCGGGAGCCAACAATTTTGTTGGGCACTAACGATTGAACCGAACTTAGCAAAACTCGGTGTGTAAATAAGTATTAATTCTTCCATGATTATAAGCTATATTAAAAATTTTTCAAAGGGGAGTGGGGATTATAAGAGAGGCTGAAATGAAAAACTCGCTTTTTTTATTTTCTATTTGTTTTTCGGCAAACGTGCACATAACAAAAGTTGTTTACTTTGTGTGCATTCACTTTTGTCGTAAAATGAGGTAAACACGGGATATACGCTAAACGGGAGTCAATAATTATATTAGTACTTATTTAAGGGGTTTTAATAAATGAATATTATGACAAATGATATTACGTTTTCGTCTTATATGATAGTTCAATATATGATTCGGATTAGTGAGGTTATAAATCTTCGTCATCACCTCCTCATTTATTTATTTTTCCTAGAAAATAACTTTGTTATTTATTTCCAATAGAAATATAAACTATAAGAGCATTTCCATTATTTAATTTCTATAATGTACCTTGAAGTTATTGAAACAAATATCTAATATAATAACAATTAAACGTTAATGGTAATGTCATTATGACAAAAAACAATATGCGTTTAAACTCGATATGATATTTTCAGGGTACCACTATTATTTAATTCCATCCGGTAGATAAATTATAAAATAATGTTTTGCATCAATAATATAAGTAGAAGAATGTTGAGAAGTCTCATGCGGGAGCGGAAGATGACGGGACCAGTTAATTGAGTTTACTTATTTCCCGTCTGGCATTCCTGGAAGCGATTTCCAGTGAGATTCACTATTACAAATATAATCTTACGTGCAAAACTTTGCCTATACTATGTGAGCTCGGATTGGCTTTTGAAAGGAAATATGTTCATTATAGATGATATTTAATTGTAATAAATGCTAACCATGATTATGGTTTGAACAGTGAAGTCTTACATAAAAAATTAATTTTAGTATTAAAAAATGCCAACAACGGGTATAAACCCTTAAAACTGGGATGGGTAAATGTCAAAATAGTTTGCAAAGTAAAGCCTTGCCAAAAAAATACAATCACCATTCAGCCTCAAATGAATTCCCGGGCGAAGCCGGGTATCTGAGCTAGTATATATATATATATATATATATGTCTGTTGACACTCTAGTGGTCGTAATTTTTGTTTAATCGGTACCGAACTTCAGATTTAATCGTTTTATGTAAAACGAAAGATCAAGTTAGTTTCTTAGTTTACGCAGCCACTGTGTGACGGACTTTATAGACTTCCTCGCTGGGCTGTATGTTCATCTTTTCCTAAACCGGCTTCTGCTCCAGCGGTCTTCTCATCATTGCTACATAGTGCAAATTTTCGGCAGCTCTGGATTGATCGAAATACTCCTTCATCCCTAAATGCTTCATTTAGACCCCGGGCTGCGACTCACCCGGAACAACAGTGAGATGTATAGCCTGAGAAAGGTAGTCTTAGAGCTACCGAAAATTTACTGAATGAAGTGAGCCGAGAAAACCTCTGGAACAGAATGCTGGATCGGAGAAGAAGAATACTATACTTTCCTAAATTGTCTACTTCGAATTACTTTTTTCAATCATTCAAAACATGAATATAAAATATATATGATATTTCGTATTGAAATATAAATATTAAATACTGAGGAATCATTTATATTTTAGTGATTACTGCACGGAGATTCCTTTGAATAAGGTCGAAGTCTAATATGAACGGTATTAAATATTCAGTATTTGTTATATACATATATTATTATTAATTGTTTATAATCAAATAAAATATCAATAGAATTAAATACCAGCATCAATCATTTGGCACAAAGTTGCTTTCTGATTGATGGAAAACAATGTTTTATATTTTGATAACTAGATAACCATGTCATCTAGATATCAAGTATGTTTTTTTTAATAATCCTTACTCAAGTAGTCCCAATAAGAATTGTTTGAAAAACAGTTCAAAAAGTCATTCATTGGTACAGTACTACTAAAATTAGCTTGGTTTTGTGAAAGATGAGTAACGGTACAAAAAGTAGATGTGTATGAACTAAACAATTACAGACCATTATCACTGTTACTCTTAATTAAGGAAGACTTACGTAGAATAAATGGTATTACCTCTACAAACTGATCAGCCATTCTTGCCCGTTTGTACTTTGCTTTCTGTCTGTCGACATAATCATCAACTGAAACAGTAATGAATTTTTCTCTAAATTTATATCGTAAATTTTGACGCAAAAATTAAAATTTTAACGACCTTTGCTTGGCCGAGCAGTTTTTAATATATGCTCCCTTTTATTAATTATAGTTTTTGATTAGCATTTCTATTTGTATCTTTCATGTAGTTTGCAAAGAAATATTTGTATATTATATAAACGTTATTTTATATATTATGTATATGATATACAGAGTTATGTCGGAGTTAGTTAGGAATTATGGAATTTCTCCCAGATAAAAGGTTACAATTGCTATGAAATAGTCTCTGGTGTTTGCAATGGTGGCTCTAAGTGTTTTGTAGATTACATTCAAACGTAACCATTTGCAAGAAATGGTAATAGATCCTGCTATGCTATATTTGAAACAAAGGATCTAGAAAGAGCATTAAAAGCCAATTGAAAAAAAAAATATGTCGGATGCATCGATTTGTGAGGATCAATATCAAGAGACCTCATTAAAAGAAATAATGAAGCCCCTGAGCTACTTATCAATTCCAGGAAAACAATACTGAAGCATGTTGAAAATCTGAACAAAGTGGGCTCAGAAAACAGATTTCTATCATTCCTACCTGAGTCTCGTATTATAAGTTGGATAACCAATCTTACTGTCATTTTAATTTCGTACAATTGTTGTTCGATACATTTTTTAGCAAATATTAATCGACATATTTACATTTTGAGGTCATACCCATGACGCGAGTTTCAATGTCCGTCGATCCTACCCAGGGTATGACGAAAAAGAGGTCAGTTCAAAATTGTATATATATGTATGTATATATATATAAAAAATTGTAACCTCTGTCTGTACATTGATTTTTTTCGCGAATTTTCACGATAACTTTTCGTTTCACATGTCATAGACACCATAACTGTATTTTGTTTCTTTCGTGTGTGTTTCTTTGTTTGTTTATTTGTTTGTTTGTTACTCTTCACGCATAAACGGCTGAACAGAATTGTATGAAACTTGGTATGTATATTACTACTAACCCAACTTAGACATTAGGCTATATAAATTTTCTCTGAGACGGGCAGGAGTGGGGGTTATAAAGGAAGCCTAAAATTAAAAATAGCAATATTTCGTTTCCTATTGGGTTTTCGGCAAATATGAACATAACAAAAGTTGTTTATTTTGTTATTTAGAGTAACTTTTGTTAAATACATTTTTTTCGTATACGGAATTATAAACGAGATATACACTAAAACCTATAGCGGAAGTGAACAATTTTATTTGGGACAAAAGACCCAACCGAAATAAATAAAACTCTGTATGTGTATTAGCACTAACGCTTTCATTATAATAAGCAATACCAACATTTCTAGGGACGGGCAGGAGTGGGGGTTGTAAGGGAGGCCTGAATTTAAAATAGCGGTATTTCGTTTTCTATTCGTTTTTCGGCAAATATGAACATAACAAAAGTTGTTTATTTTGTTATTTAGAGTAACTTTTGTGATATTCATTTTTGTCTTTTAACAAAGTATAAATGAGATATACACTATAAACTAAAGCGGGAGTCAAATATTTTATTGGGCGCTAACGATTGAACCGAACTTAACAAAACTCGGTATGTCGATTAGCATTAATTCTTCCATGATTATAAGCTATATTAAAATGTTTAGGTTAGAACGGGTGTGGGGGTTATAAGGAAAGCCTGAAATAAAAATTCGCAACATTGTGATTCCCATTGGTTTTTCAGAGATATTCTATAAAAGTATAAAAATACCATCATTAGTCAGTCAACTATGATTTCCCGGGCATCGTCGGGTATATTTGCTAGATTGTATACAGAAAATACGTACATTATAGATGATAATTAATAATAATAAATGCTATCCATGATTATGATTTGAATTATTCACGGTGTGTCAAACAGTGGAGAGGGAATGATTAGAGACTTATTTTCATTTATTCTTCAAATCTAAAATTTTATTTTCCATAAGTCGCCCAACGGACCCTTACGGGAAGAAATGAGCCCAGACGGGAAGAGCAGTTGTACACGTCGAAGCATTGGCAAAAACAAAATAGAATATTTCCGTCTCAAATGATTTCCCGAGCGAAGCCTGGTACCTTGGCTAGTATAAATATATATATATATATATATATGTGTGTGTGTGTGTGTGTGTGTGTGTGTGTTTCTGTTAATGTTATAGCGGTCGCAATTTTTGTTTGATCGTTACCAAACTCCATATTTAATCTCCATATTAATCGGGGAGTTTAGAGGGGGGGGGGATTTTTAAAATTTGAAATATCTCTGTTGATAAAAGTCGGATAGGAAAATTTTATAGAACATTATAAAAATTAACTTATCTATAATTATTGTTATATACATTTATTCCCTATCTTGAATATTAACCGAGATATATGCATTTTTCAGTTTTAAGCCTTCAGCAAACCCCCACTTTTATTCATGTTACATAAGCAATACTTGGTTATATGATAAACCACATCATTGGAAGCCTAAATACCAAATATTGTTTTCAAGATACTTTTATTATACGAGATACATGCAAATACGTTCAGGTGACCCCCCCCCCTCTTTAGTTTTTGGATTACTTAAATTTGTTTGATTGAGATAAAAATTATTCTGATTCATGATAAGTTACAGTACTAGATATAGCAAATTGTTTTCAATCAAATTAATAAGTTATATTCAGATATATTACAGTAATTGTTTTTATTTGCAGTAAGAAGTTGGCAGAACTGTTTACATTTCAGATGTAAGGAGGGGGGGGGGATCGGGAGGTTTCTTATTTTCGTTTGTATTTATTTACTTTATGTCCACAGTGGTGTTCTGTTACCGGCCTGTAGATTTATCAGCTGTTAAACTTCACGCGGGAAATCTGCTGAGTTTCCGCTGCCCCTGCGTAACGGATTTTTAGCTATTGAGATCGTTCTCATAATGCGATTTCATAAAGCGTATCATTTAAACAGTAGATGCAGCGTATTTTATCATGGTTTTAGGAGAAGGGAAGTTTAGAGAAAGGATAAAATAAAAAATTCAAAATATCTCTGTTATTATGAGCCTGATTGAAAATTCATATTGACAAATTAATTTTCTAATAGTTTTGGTCTATAAAATTGTTCTCTTGGTCGGAAAATTATTAAATTTATGTGAAGTGTTTAGTTTTCTGTCTTCTGTAATGACACCACTTATACTAATACGATTCTCACTTCTAGAACAGGTAAACATTTGTCAGATCCGTAGAGTGTCTAGCACGTTGGAAATCTGTTAATTTTACTCAGACTCTGTAAGAGACACGTTTTGTTGGTAAATAATAAACAAAGTTTTTAATAAACACACGTTTTATCCTTTAAAACTCCATGGGTAAATGAATATCCACCGAAGTTACTCTTTTTATTTATGTATTTTTTCATTATCATCAGGAACTAGACGATGTTAGCCACAGATCGTTTATCTACAAAGCTATTCATTTTTTTATTTATTTGAAACTAATTACAACCCCACTTATAAGTTGAGCTATGGCTATTAACTATGCAATACGTGTTTATTTATTCCGAGTATTAATTGTATCAACATTTCACATATTCATTACCAGGAATTTCAATAGAAAAAGTAAGGTCATAGCTTTTTTTATTACTTTGAACGAAAACAATCTAATATTAGAATACTGATGTTATCTATAATTTATTAATTACAATTGAATTTGGAAACCTTTTCTCTTGTTCATTATTTCAAACAAATTTTAAAAAAATAAATACAATTAATTTTTTTTCTTTCGATGCTGATAGCAAGAACGATTTGGAAAATTATCCAAATATAATTTGAGCAGAAATATACTAAGTATAACAAGGCCAGTTATCGCGATGACTGGCTGGAAAAATTGTATTATTGTTAATAAATTAAAATGTATATCTAAGCATAAAAATTAAACAGTAAAAGATTGCTTCGTGGAAGCAAGAATATCTTTTTAGCTCAGCAAGGAAAGTCGTTTTTATTCTGATACTCGCAATGTTATCCGTCGTTGGTGATTCTAAGTAGAAATGGACTCCCGTGGAAATTTGAAGATTGGATACGCGTAATCCCCCATATTCATATTCATCAATAACACTAATTCCCACAACATGAAGACTAAATGTGCAATCATGCATTTATCATGATACATGAGATATGAGCAGTGAGCCAAATTTATGTTTAGGATTGTTGTTATCCACAAATGAATTGATATAATAATAGTTTCCCGTCAATATATAAATATTGGATTAGCGGATGCACTTATTATTGTTAATTTACAGTTTCATTTAAGTATTAAGCATGTTCAAGCAATCGACTAAATCCAGTTTTCCGTCAAAGTACAATTATTTTATCATCTTAGCATTTGGAAAAAAAAAAAAATATCGTAAAATTTTGTTCAAGTATTTTCGTATAATACCGTAGAAGAATTTATGGTGTCACCTTTGTCGGATGAAATTAGTAAATTCTGTTACCCATCTTTGTGGGTCGGAGTAAAAATGGTTTCCCGTGTCCACCATGACAAAAGTCCTATCCCCTATAATTATGTAACGTATATATATATATATATATATATATATATATATATATATATATATATATATATATATATATATATATATATAACTTTGAACGGACCACATTTTCGTCATAAACTGAGGTAGGATCAATGGACATTTGTAGGAAATTTTGAAAAATCGCATTATGAGTACGATCTCAATAGCTAAAAGCCCATTACGCAGGGACTGCGTAAACTAAGCAGATTTTCGTCGTGATGTTTAACAATAGATAAATCTACATACTGGTATCACAATAGTACCGTCAATATCAAGTGAATAAATACAAACGATAATAAGAAACCTCCAGACGGGAAGCACCTCAAACGTAAACAAACAGGTGTGCCAACTTCTCACAGGAAGGAAAAAGAATTAGGGAAATATATCCGAATATAACATATTAATTTTATTTAAAACTATTTACTATATCTAGTACTGTAATTTATAATGGATCAGAATAATTTTTATCTCAATCAATCAAATTTTAGTAGTCCAAGAACTTAAGAAGGGATGGGGGGTCACGATAACATATTTGCATTTATCGGGTTAATAAAGGTCTCTAGAAAACAATTTATGGTATTTAAGCTTCGAATATTGCCATTCCCTAGATAAATATGAAATACATGTTCCTAATGTTATATGAATTTGTATAACATTTCTTCATTTTTATAAATTGTTCTTATGGAATACTATTAGTGAAAAGCTTGAATTCAGATTATTCCAATAAATGTAAATAACGTACTTTTACGTCATATTCCACCGAGGACTGAAAGATAAATTTTTATTGCAATTTGTTCATTGCATTTTCCAGATAAAATCATTATTAACGAGTAACATGAACATAAGTTTTGAAATAACCCCCTTCTACAGTCGAAGGTAGTAAAGTGTATAATAGCCCAAACTTGTAAGATTCGTGTCCCTGATACAAAAATATCAATTCTCTCTAGGCACCTCTCTTCCTATATTAATATTAAGTGACTGGAATTTGGAAGATAGAGTTTTATATTTTATAATTATAAACCTGTTATAAACTCTTTATAAACGTTTATTAAAGTCATTGCACTAATAATGTATTGTAAAATGATTTGCCTCTACTTTGTAGCCAACTTGATAAAGAGTTGTCAACAAAAGAAGAATTTTCATTATTTTAAATATGGACATGGATGGAGGCTAACATATGGACTGACAAATTGGTTTGACGAAAATAAATATATATATCTAATGTGAGAGATGAAACACTATTAAAGCAGAATTCATAACCAAACCACAGGGAGTCACTGTATTTGTGATTAGCGATAATACCGCAAGTGGACTATCTTTATTGAAGTAACTAAAAGGAAATTATTATTTATTGAGACCGTAGAGGGGAAGTCCTGGTGGAAAGTTCTGCAATTCTCCACACCTGGCATTCATGCCATCCCTCTTCCAAGTTATCAAACCTACCTTTCTGTTAATTCCTAACGAAGTACTATCATTAGTGATAATGAAAAAGAAGGAACGGGGTTTGTTTCATTTTACTAATAGAGATAGTGAATTGCATTATACAAAGTTGGCGATTGACAGAACCAAGAATTTTAAATCTAAATGAGTATACATAATTTTGGTTTCTCAGTGCATTTTAGAATCCGTTCAATTATGTTTTACTAAAGGGGGGGGTAGTCATAATACAATTTCGTAATTACTCTCATTACAACTTCTGTGAAATAATAAAATTTTAATAATATTTAGTTGAATTAAAAATTTGTCATGTAAATACTGCAATTCATTTAACTCCACAGGCTTCTTTGCAGAGCTAGTGCCTTGAGCGTTGTGCTCTTTATCCATGCTCCGACTCTACATAGTGTCCCAACTTGTTTTGAAATCCCAGTCCCGGGACTAAAATATTTTTAGCGGTTAGCGGGCCTATGGTTAAGGAACAATAATAAAAAGAGAAGGGTGGGGATTGAGAGGAAAAGGCGAGATAATCAGGACCGAAATAATTTGTATTCATTACTAATTCTCTTCATTGATATTTAGTTAATTTTCGACTTATTTGAATGATGTTTCATTATTTTATTTTGAAAACCTGAATGAAATGTAATATTCTGTTTTATTAATTATTATTCAAAAAGTATACATATTCAAGTCTCAGAAATTTATTCCTTTGGTTTCGATTATTGTTCAACTACAAGTGCTTTTAAGAGGAAGGTTATGTAATTAAAGTTTTATCGTTTTTCACTATTAGCAACCCTAAATATATTAATGAGTTTGCAAACATTGGATATTTGCTCTCGAAGCATATTTTACTTCATTACTAAAAAAAATAGAGATCCAAAAAAACTAATTCTTTTAACTAAAATATTAAATGTTTTAAGAAAAAAAGTTTGAGTTTCCTTCTAATAAGTTATACTTTATGCTACTACAGCTTATCTAAAATCTACTTAAAATTTATAAAAAGATCCTTACCAAACATATTGTAGTCCTCTCTTCCCTTTTTATAATCCGTCTGTAAAGACAAATATTTAAGGTTAAGTTCTGAAAATGAACCTAAAATTGCTTGTCTTATTTTTTCCATTGAAAACACAAATTAATTTAGCTGTAGGATTTTTTGGTAATATTTATTGTAACGTATAGAGGTATTAGGGTTTTTATTTCCACTTTATTAATATTTTTTAAATAAACTTTAATATTTGTAATAAAAATGGTCATTAATAAATCAATAACAAGAAATGCGAAAGAGAAGCAGTTATATGGGTGACCAATTTTATTTCCATAGTATCTTTATTACATAACTGTTTTCTAGATTTCGTCAGACATTACCTCATTGCGACAGGACATGTAAAAGGATTACACTTTTTTTTGCATTTAAATATAATGTAGTGGACTTTGGACAGAAAGACCATAAATATGATTCAAACCTCTGTTAGACTACAAATATACTTCTGAGCTAAAGATTTTTAACCTTAAGAACATAAAAAAAATGTTAAGGTGTGAAAACTAAATTTTGGTTAAAAAGACAATTAAGTAAAATTTATTTAGAAAATAAATATGAAGTGTATCTAGCAAAAAACTTGCTACTGAAGTTCTTAAGGGAAGACTACTTAAATCTAAAAAGCATTTTTTTTAAATAAACAGTTGAAATATCTTAATGATATTTATTTAATTGTATCCACCATTTCAAAATTTATTGCCGTGGTCTATTAGTTAGCTGATGTTTAATTTTGTTATTCTTCATACTAATTATATGCATGTCACTCACCTTTACTTCCTGGATTTTTGCAAAATCCCTAGGAATTTCAATCTGTGGGCTTTGGTTTTCTTTCTTATATTCTTCAATTTGTGACTTCCTCCTGTTGATCGTTTCCATTATCTATGACAATAATTCTTTAGTCAATTACTTTAATTTTGAGTAAAAAAAAAGGATAAGGCTCAACTCTGATGAAAGCAGCTTTAATATAATTTTTGTTCAGGTAGAAAATAAAAAATATTGGTTTGCTTTTGGTAACCAGAATCGGTTGAATTCACTCTCCGGTTGATTAATAATATGAAGACCAGCAAGATCCTGTTCCTAAACATATTTGGATGTTATTTCCTCGTGTAAATCAAATTATTGCTCCGTTTCTTCGGAGGTTGAAGAGTAATGAGTATAACTTTTATGTTATTATATCATTTCTAAAATTTTAAATATAATATATATGTGTGTATATATATATAATTCCTTAAATTTTCAAAGAAAAACTATGTGTTTTGATATCATTATTTTTATCCTGACTATGGTTCAAACTTCAAAATGATGGTCACGAAGCTGATAAACGAAGGAAATTTCCCGTGCGAATCAAACACATACGATATGATCCACACATAACTTTTTTACATTCATTCCTTTGTACAAAAACCTTATAAAAAGACATCATACTTAGGCTATACGTAGAAGTTATAGTGAAAATAAATGAGTAGGAGTGATGAATTACAGAAAACAAAAAAGAATAACAATAGATCTATGTTTGTCTGTTAATACTCTTAATAGTTATCAGTCTGTCAATGTGTTATAATCCAACATCACGTATAAAAACATATATGTATATATATATATATATATATAAAATGAGTTTTCAAAAATCTTATGTATGGTGATTTCCCTAAGGAAAAATATTAATATATATTCAAGTTTGTAAAGGATCTGCCCATAGCTTTGTGACGAGGATACTACTTTAAGAAGTCAGTTGTATCACAAAACTTCATTTCACTAATTAAAAATCAGTAGCCTAAAGAAGGGAGAGGGGGGAGTTGATTCATCACGGCCTTTCAAATCTCCAGTGTTTACACAACTAGAATGGAGCTAATTTAGAAATGCAAATATTTAATTATCAGACCTGATTAAAGAGCTCCGGTTCTATTGGCTCTCTAGGCGGTCGCCTTTGGCTGAGTCCTCTCGTTGAGGTGTAATCTTTCATTTTAGACTCGTAGTCCGCTTCAGACTTTCGCAATTTCTCCCAGTAAGGCTCATCCTGTGATTAATAATAACAACATTAAAATATATATATACATATCGTTGTATATTATTTCTGCGAAAGTACAAATACGTGGATAAGTTGTACATATTTCTTCATCAGATACACATCCACGTACAAAACTGCATGCAGATTGTTTCTGTGAAAATAAGTACGCCCTCAGGTAGTCGATAAAGTTGAGGAAATGGTTTTTCTTTATAGGGGTTTAATGCATTTCTAAGTAAAATTCATCAAAAACTTGTAGCAGCTGGGCCGGCTCAATAACAGCTTTTAACCTAACCCTTACTAGCTGTCACTTGGTCTCAGTGACAGTTTTGCCATGAACTATTTATACTAAAACAATTACTCTAATTTTAAAGTGGCTACACTGCGAGTAGTCTCACAATTACCTTTTAGTTTATGTGAAAATTAATCGCGTACCCTCGCAGTTGTATCTATTAGTGTTCCGTTCTTTTTGTGTGAACTCTGCTTCAATTCGTTTTTATTATTTATCCAAAGACTTATTATTTTGTGTTGTTTATTCTTTATTCTTGGACAGTGTAAGTTTTTGTTGGCGTATTGTATAAATTATAGTGGACTTTTTACATTCTAGTTTTGTTGTTGTACGTAACGAAAACATGTACATTAAAACTGAATGAACTGAAATGTAAGTTTAAGCTTACACGGCTAACTTGATCTCTAATTAATTTGAATATTCCTGAATTTGGAATTGAAGACTGAAGTAATAAAACTATCTTTCATCTTTAAAGGAGTACAATTAAGAGTCATAAAAGGGATTAATAATAATAATAATCTGGAGCTTCGTTACCTTGAGTTCAACAACAAGTTCTAGCTTTAGTCTCGTAGCATCTCATAAGAAGAGGAATTAGATCTATATAGACAATATAGATAACCTATAATTAAATAAAACAATGCATCTTAAGTTATCGAAATAAAAATACATAAATATTGGTGGTCTCCTCAAAAAAAAGTCTTAACACGTTGCCTGCTGACCTGATTTCAGACTTTTTACAAACATGCTGTTGCACATGGTCGATTGACCCAGCGTTGGTTGCTCTCGTTCTATACATCGCGGTGTCAATTGGCCCCATAGTCATCGCTGTACCTTTTTCATCCGCATGAACGGTTTCAAATCACATAAATATTTCTTAAGGAAATCGTTTGTGGTTTTTAAAAAACTTCATATTGAGTGTTTCAAGAAATATCTAGTTAGTTTGTGAGCTTACGAAATATCTAGTTGGATGTAACCCATACCCATTAGCCATAGTAGAATAAAGTGTCGTTAATAAATAACAGCAACACGTTTTATGTGGAAATAAAAATCCCTTAAACGTTCAACGAATTTAGCAAGGACTAACATTAGTCATGGTTATTAAAACGTTGCTCTTATTACTCCTGATTAACCTTTGGACTTGAATTTCTTCCACTTAGTATTGGGAATTTATTTAGAAATAGATAAATAAAATGAAATCATCTCCCATCTTGACATCAAAAGGGTGTTATATGCTCAGAAACAACTCAATTATTTAGTAAATATTTTTTTTGTTAAATTTAAGTTTTTAGTATACAGATTAATCCGTTTTTCACTTTTTAACCAAGTAAATAAGTAGTAATACAGGCTAACCTCGAACTGAGTTAATGACTTTCTATTGTTGTTTTTATCATCCGGTTTATTGAAACCAGATTCTGTAGGGCGTCTTTTCTTCGACATTAGATGTAATGTAGTTTTAAATCATAGCATATACATAATGTTCAAAATGGATGTAGGATCCTAGTATTATCAGTTTAATATTCCACTTCCCGCTAATTACTCCATTTTAAAATATGTATTCACTAAATCTGTTGAGTAGCATTAACACATGTTTTTTTTTTTTTTGTTCTACAATGAAAAACTAAAAAAAAAAAAAAAATATTTTGAGCCAAATTATTACATGTTTCTGTTGTGTGATAATGGCTACGTTTCTCCAACCGAGAAATAAAGAGTTTTAGAATATTTTCCAAGGTTTAAATTTGCTAGTCCGAGTTACGGTGGGAACTTTTCATTCTATTGTAAAAATACATCCATCTTCCGGTTGGGCCTTTTTACCAAAACCAACTAGACGGTTGAACTGATGTATTTTAGAGGTTTTCCTCTGGCGAAACAACGCCGATTTCTTTCAAACAATAAATAAACTTTCAACAATTACCTGTCAGGGAGCATAACATAAACAAAATATGTTTCAAGGAAAACTCCATCATTATCAAAATATTGGATATCGAATGAGATCTCAGCTAAGTTGGTAATTATTTTTGAGATAACACCGTACCAAAATAAACCTGTAATACTTGTATTTAAAATGTTAGTCTCAAAATATAATGTTTTTATTTAAAGCATCAATTTCTCGTTGCAAATAAAAGTAGTTTTTAAGACTCCAGAATATCCATTTTCCTAGCCCTGTTTTATTTGTATTCAAAGAGTTAACATTCAAGAGCTGTTAAATAATACAATTAAAATGGGGAAAAAACTGAAAGGTAGATGAAAGTGTGGACAATTCCTTTATAATTTTTTTTTCTTATTATTTATTAACGTCCACTTTTTGCTACTATGGTTAATTAGGACGCGATATCTACAGGTTACCACATTTTCCCATCCAGGGTGGATTTTATTCAATGAGCTCGCTCGTCACTAAATATATTCCTAATGTCTTGGATAGAAACCAACTAACGGATCTAGGTTTAAAATGTGAGATAAAAGCTATCACTATAACTCATGAGGCTAACCTGAGCCACCCCTAACCAACCCTTTCCCATTTATTGATTAAGTAAGTTAAGTTTAATTTGTTTCTAATGAATAGAATGAAAATATATTCTCAGCCTATTATCATTTTGTATCAACGTCAACTTTTTGCTACTATAGCTAACTTGAACGGGTTATCTACAGGTTACTATTCTTTCTAGTCAGGGTGGGACTAAGGATTTTATTTAATGAGTTCGTCGCTAAATAAATTTCTAACCGCCCAGGTGGGAATCGAACTCGCCACTTTAAGTTTACCATGTGAGATTAATGCCAACGTTTTAACTCACATAGCTAACCTGAACCTCTTAGCCAAGAAAATTTAAAACTTTAATGATCACTCTTTAGGGAGTTTATTTGGTGCAGGGCATTTCTCTGTGTGTTTAAATTTATTTCCAGTAAGTAATAAATACATAATGCGTAACATCAAATTTAAAATTTAAAAAAAAACAAAGCTAAAATTGGAAAATAAACTACTATTGGCCAATCAAGATGTGGGTGTGTACCACCCACAAATATATATTTTTGTATCCAAATTCCTCGGTAGAGATGAGCAATACAGGCTTCCATTATATTACACCTCGAAGCTCTTTGTAAATTTGTCCAAAGTTTAATTCAAGAGGCTTCATTCTTACAAGAAGAAGAATAGGAAAATATATTATTGTTGTTGTGTTTTACATTACTGTCAAGCTAAACATACGACATTACGTTTCAATAGAATAATTACATGCAGTTCTTTATATTATATTGCAGAATCATTCTTCCTTATGTAATCTTAATTTGACTAATGTTATAGAAAATTCCTTTGGAAATTCCTAATTAACAAGTTGAGAAACGAAAGAAAATAGTTGTTACATACAAGCAGCATCTAAAGTAAGTGGTAAGGGTCATCTCCGGCTCAAGCGAGGGTAGGCACTAACGATTTTATTTAGAATGTTACTCTTTAAATTCCCTTTATCCATTTGGGAATGAAATCCACGACTTAATTAAATAAATCAAATGTATGAAAGCACGTGATTGAACATAATCCCAATATAATTAATTCTATGAATTAATGTTCTTCAGGGTTCCCTGAAATTTCATACCATGCACTATTTAATGAACTGAATATACTCCAGACATTACCAACAGAGCTTTCCTGTTCCTCATTTTAAATAATTATACACAAAGGCAATAATATATAAAAAAAAAATTGTTTTCGTTCATATTCCGGATGTAGTTTACTATTTAAAGCTATTATTATTTTATACCATTTAGCAAGAAACTTACACAGTATATTTTTTAATGTAAATTTTAGAAAAATAATGTTAAGCCTGTTTAGAAGAGGTACCTAATTTATTTAAGGTGATATTGTTAATTTATGGAAGCTCACTAGTACAAAAAAAAACATTTAAACTAAGGGAAATCTGCTTAAAAAAAAACAGTGTTTCAATTAATTGGGAGTTAAAAGGTGGGCTTAGGAATGTGAACAAATCTGGTCCTCAATTCCAGCCTATTCACATTTTTCTGTTATAAAAAACTTAAAAATAATGATCATTTTTTTCATTATAATAATAATCCCAATGTAACCCACATTTAATTATTTATTAACTCATAATGGTGCTTTGTTGACCCATATCGTTTGCCACTTTGGAGCAGTATACAGCTCTATTTACTGATTTTTTTGTATGACATTTAACAAACCCTTCATTTCCATAGTAGATTAAAACCCATTTGCTTGGGTTTTGTTCTTTTATTAGTGAATAAAACGCTAATCGTTTCATAGAAATATATGATATTAAATTTACCCAAACAATTTTAGCAGATTAAGAGAAAGCAAATTTCGCCTTATCGTTAAAAAACTCCAAAGTTATTAAGTCCGTTAAAAGCTAAAATCGGTCCTGGTGGAGGGGGGAGTAGAAGGGAGAATTTTGAAAATTTGTTACTATACTCGGATCGGAAAATTTGATAGTGCCAATCTTATTGCAAATTAAATGTACTATTAATATTGTTGTATACATTTATTCTCTACCTTGATTATTAACCGAGATATTTGCATTATTCTGTTTTCAGCCTTCAGCAAACCCCCCCACTCCTACTTATCTCAAATAAACAATACTCTGTTATATAATGAATCATTTTATTTGAATTATAAATAACAAATGATCTTCTCAAGAGACCTTTATTTTACGAGATACACTCAAAAATGTTCTGTTGACTCCCCCCCCCCCTCCCCCCGTCTTTAAATCTTGGACTAATAAAATTTGAGTGATTAATAAAAAAACTGATTCATTATAAATTACTGTAGTAGATATAGTAAATAGTTTTCAATAGAATTAATATGTTATATTCAGATATATTTCAGTTATTGTTTTTCTTTCCCGTGAAGAATATTTCTATCTATATATTCAGCTCTGAGAGGTTGGCAGACCTTTTTGTTTACAATTCAGACGCTGTCCATTGGGAGGTTATTAAAATTGACTGAATGATTCCTCATTTGTTTTAATCCACTTAATGTTCAAGGTGGTGCTAAGTGTTACCAGCAAAACTTCACGAGGGAGATCTGCTTAGTTTACGCAGCCCGTGACGGGCTTTTTCACTCGCCGGGAAATTAAATGCTAACTATGAATGAAACACACTGCCAACCAGGTGGGCTCGTAACATTAAAAACTAGTGCTCAAAAATAAGTTAAAAATGAAACTGACTTATATAATTTACCTATGACGTATTTCCGACAATATATTAGAAGAGTAATTCAGCTGAATATACTGTGAAACACCAAAAGACCCAATATGGACTAATAAAAACATAAATGTGGCTGTATAATTGGCTGTTTTATTATAATAAATAAACAAGCTCCCCATCATTAAATATTACATTTTCATTTAGAAAATGGATATTTATAACTTTATTATCATTAAAATAAACCAACAGGTAAATTATTTAACTAATATCCTATTTAAATCAGGTGGTGATGGGGTAACGAAGGAACTGGAATTAGAAGTTTTATAGAATATAATATTCTGGTGCTATTTTGTAGCCGAAATTCGCCATACAGTAAATCTTCTCGCAGATGGATTTTTCAAAACCTCAGTGAGAAAAACAAAATTATAAATCAATTACTGATGCGATTTTAGTCAATAGAAATTGATACATTTAAACAATACCTTGCCTAAACTCAATTCCATGATTTATACAAGTGCTCTCATTTCACTCCAAAGCATTAGAGTGTACTAAAGTAAACAATCTCCACTATGGCAGAGCAATAGCCAAAACTGGAACAGAAGCTCTTAATTTGAATAAGAAGTCTTGGATTAGCGATGACACCGCCAACTGCTGGCTGTGTATCCTCCAGGAACCTGAAGACTCCTATCACTTCCTCACCGCTTGTCCCATTCTCCGGGAGTTCCAGCTTGCAGCTTTTGGCCGAAATACTCTCGCAAGGGATGAAGTAATATCCATCCTGAACGGAGGAAAGTTCATGAACTTGTTTCAACATCTAAATTGCGCTGGAAAATATCGCAGACTTCTTTATTTTGAGTTTAATTTATACTCCAGTTGTTACATGATATTATATAAAGGTAACATTACTAATGTTACTATTATGTTTTATTCAATATCAATGTTATATAATCGATCAATACAAATATATATTGTAAAATTCCTATAAATACTTATATAGGAGAATGATTTATTATGTTCTCTATCATACGTCTCTCGCGTTAATGGTATATAAAGCACTTTGAAAATTATTATGCATTCCTAGAATAATTTTAAGGCAATTTGCTGTAATATAAATATACATACTTACTACATCTTATTTAATGCACGTATTTCTTGCAACTACCATCCAACGGATTAACAAGAATGTTTTGCGGAAATATAATTAAGTTGGTAGTGATTATTTTCATAAAATATTTCTGCCATTAAATATGTTAATATACCTGACAAAGTTGTACATAATTAAGTGAGATAGGAGTTATGAGCTCGCAAGGAGTGTGGGATACTTGATATTCGGTACCTCCTTGGTCCCCGAAAAGAAGAGTTCTCAAAAAGTTGTTTTTGTTTTATAACTGCCTATAACAAACTTGGCCCAGCCCAGAGCAGCCTTCAATAAAACTTTCTCTTTACAACAAGTACTTGTCGTCTCACCTTTCGCTTTGGTCCCATCTCCGCCTTAAATTTTGCTTTGTTTTTAAATCTCATTTCCCCCACTCTATCAAACGGGAGGAAAAAGAAAAAAAAACAAAACTTTTAGACAGAGAGTACTAAGCCAAACTAAGCCAGAGGGCTTGTCGTAAACCTCGCCTTCTGGATTACAGGCCTGTGTCTTACGGCTTCAGTCTCAGTTCTTGGAGTTGCGCTTATTTCAGCTTTGACGGCTCCCTTGCTTACGAGCTTCTCTATCGTACAAAGCACTTTTCGTTTATACGCCCGGTTTTATTGTCTATTTTACTCAGGAAATTCGCTACCGATTTATGTCGATTTTACGAATGTTATTTGTTGCATTTTCAGCAAAAAATATTAACTCTTCAATCGTTACGTTTTCCCACTTTTATGTTCATTGATTTTGTTTATTAAGCAAAAACTAAATCTGTCCCAAAGCTAAAACAGGTATTTAGGTATATTATTGTATGAACTAAACATTCATTGACTGAATATTTAAATATTGTTGAATAAATGAATCAAATATTATTAATAAAAGTCCATCACGTAGAGGCTGCGTATTCTAATAGATAAAATACATACTGGTAACCCAACACCACCGTAATTATTAAGTGAATAAATACAAACGATAATAAGAAACCTCCCAAGGAGAATCGTCTGAAAGCTAAAAAACAGTTCTGCCAACTTCCAACAGGAAAGGAAAACAATTACTGAAATATATCTGGATATAACATATTATTTTGATTTAAACTATTTACTATAACTCAATCAATCAGATTTAAGTAGTCCAAAAAATTAAGTAGGCGGGGGGCTCATCAGAACATATTTACATGTATCTAGTATAATAAAGGTCTCTTGAAAACAATATTTGGTATTTAAGCTTCGAATAATGTGGTTTATTATAAAACAGAATATTGTTTATGTAACACGATTAGAAGGGGGGGGGGTTGTTTACTGAAGGCTGAAAACTGAAAAATGCAAATATATTTGAATTTTCAAAATTCTCCTCCTCTAAATCCCCCCCCCCTCCCCTTGTTCGATTTCAGCCGTTAACGATCGTGATCTTTCTTTTTACATAAAACGACTAAATTTCGAGTTTGTTAA
Source organism: Riptortus pedestris (assembly GCA_019009955.1). Taxonomy (NCBI): domain Eukaryota; kingdom Metazoa; phylum Arthropoda; class Insecta; order Hemiptera; family Alydidae; genus Riptortus; species Riptortus pedestris. The sequence goes on along the minus strand of CM032229.1, from coordinate 93,324,507 downwards.
TGATCAAACAATAATTGCGACCACTAGAGCTGTAACATATATATATATATGTCACCGTGAAAAACCGAAATCAGGGAATGCCGACATTCACCGGAGAATATCAACAAACACCAAATACGTCGGTGAAAGATGGAATATTTCATTACATTCTTGTACATTCGGACCCTCACCGGTGTATGTCGACAATCAAATCGGTGTATGTCGACATTCACCGGTGAAAGTCAGAAATAAGTGTATTTAGCAAATATTTCGGACATACACCAAGCGACTTGGTGAATGTCGACATTCTTCAGATTTCAGTGTTTCACCGTAACATATATATATATATATATATATATATATATATATATATATATATATATATATATATATACTAGCTCAGATACCCGGCTTCGCCCGGGAATTCATTTGAGGCTGAATGTTGATGATATTTTTTTGGCAAGGCTTGACTTTGCACAATATTTTGACATTTACCCGTCCCAGTGTTATACGGGTTAATACCCGTCGTTTCTGTGGATTTGTTAATAATAAAATTATTTTTTTATGTAAGACTTCACTGTCCTCCATATTGTCATATTTCCCGTTTCCAGTGCATTGTGCATAGATTTGAATGATTAAGGACAAAATATTAACAAAATTAATTTTTCCAGGTGCTGTACCTGGTAGTTCATATTGAAAAGAATTGTTGAGCAAATTTCTCTAAATAACAAAATAAACAACTTTTTTTTTATGTGCATATTTGCCGAAACCCCAATAAGAAACGTAATATCACTATTATTAATTTCAGGCCTCCCTTATAACCCCCACTCCTCCCCGTCCCTAGAAATGTTGGTATGGCTTGTTATAATGAAAGCGTTAGTGCTAATAGACATGCCGAGTTTTATTTATTTCGGTTGGGTCTTTTGTCCCAAATAAAATTGATCACTTCCGCTATAGGTTTTAGCGTATATCTCGCTTATAATTCGGTATACGAAAAAAGTGTATATAAAAAAAGTTACTCTAAATAACAAAATAAACAACTTTTGTTATGTTCATATTTGCCGAAAAACGAATAGAAAACGAAATACCGCTATTTTTAAATTCAGGCCTCCCTTATAACCCCCACTCCTCCCCGTCCCTAGAAATGTTGGTATGGCTTGTTATAATGAAAGCGTTAGTGCTAATACATATACCGAGTTATATTTATTTCGGTTGGGTATTTTGTCCCAAATAAAATTGATCACTTCCGCTATAGGTTTTAGCGTATATCTCGCTTATAATTCGGTATACGAAAAAAGTGTATATAAAAAAAGTTACTCTAAATAACAAAATAAACAACTTTTGTTATGTTCATGTTTGTCGAAAAACCAATAGGAAACGAAATATCGCTATTTTTAATTTCTTGCTTCCCTTATAACCCCCACTCCTGCCCGTCTCTAGAAATGTTGGTATGGCTTGTTATAATGAAAGCGTTAGTGCTAATACATATACCGAGTTATATTTATTTCGGTTGGGTATTTTGTCCCAAATAAAATTGATCACTTCCGCTATAGGTTTTAGCGTATATCTCGCTTATAATTCGGTATACGAAAAAAGTGTATATAAAAAAAGTTACTCTAAATAACAAAATAAACAACTTTTGTTATGTTCATGTTTGTCGAAAAACCAATAGGAAACGAAATATCGCTATTTGTAATTTATTGGTTCCCTTATAACCCCCACTCCTCCCCGTCCCTAGAAATGTTAGTATGGCTTATTATGAGGAAGTCGTTAATACTAATTCACATACCGAGTTTGGTTTAGTTCGGTTGAGTCTTTTGTGCCAAGTAAAATATTGGACTTCCGCTATAGTTTTTAGCGTATAACTCATTTATACTTCCGTATACGGCAAAAGTGCATAAAACAAAAGTTACTCTAAATTAAAAAATAAACTACTTTTGTTATGGGCATATTTGTCGAAAAACCAATTGGAAACGAAATATCGCTATTTGTAATTTATTGGTTCCCTTATAACCCCCACTCCTCCCCGTCCCTAGAAATGTTAGTATGGCTTATTATGAGGAAGTCGTTAATACTAATTCACATACCGAGTTTGGTTTAGTTCGGTTGAGTCTTTTGTGCCAAGTAAAATATTGGACTTCCGCTATAGTTTTTAGCGTATAACTCATTTATGCTTCCGTATACGGCAAAAGTGCATAAAACAAAAGTTACTCTAAATTAAAAAATAAACTACTTTTGTTATGGGCATATTTGCTGAAAAAGCAATAGGAAACGAAATATCGCTATTTTTAATTTCAGGCCTCCCTTATAACCCCCACTCCTGTTTGTCTCAGAGGATATTAATATAGCCTAAAGTCTAAGTTGGGTTAGTTGTAATATACATACCAAGTTTCATAAAATTCGGTTCAGCCGTTTATGCGTGAAAAGGTAACAAACAAACAAACAAATAAACAAACAAACAAACAAACAGACACGAAAGAAACAAAATGCAGTTATGGTGTCTATGACATGTGAAACGAAAAGTTATCGTGAAATTTCGCGAAAAAAATCAATGTACAGACAGAGGTTACAATTTTATATATATATAGATATATATATATATATATATATATATATATATATATATATATATATATATACAATTTTGAACGGACCTCATTTTCATCATCTCCTAGGTAGGATCGATGGACATTTGAATAAAAAAGTCGAAAATCGCGTCATGAGTACGACCTAGCTGATTTTCCATAAGGGAAATCTGCTAAAACCAATAAATTTATCTACGGAAGGATAGCAAGGTCAAAACACCTCCACTCTTAAATTAAGAGTGGAGGTGTTTTGATCTTGTTATTTTTCTGTTGAAGACGGACCTCCAACAGCCAACCCAAATCCCGAGCAATAAAAAATAAATATTATTATAATTTAATTATTATAATATAATTATTATAAAATAATTAATTAATTAATGTACAAAAGTAATAAGTGGCATATATTTAGAAATTAAAAGAAGAATTAATAGGATATGAGATACAATTAAATTGTTTGTATAAAGAATAATTTCTGAAAATTCTATATTGCTAGTCCTCAAACTCAAGATTATTAATTCAAACTCCTGTTAATACCACATTTTTTAGTGATCAGGCATTTTATTTAAATTAGAATTCATTAAATATCCATGTAGTATCTTAATAAATGATATTATTATTGATGACATCACCCTTCCAAATCTTAAACAATCTCCAGCGAAGGTTATCCCATATATCACGTACAACTCAATATGTATAGTAAGAACCACGTATTTTCTTCATCCTTTGGAACTTTTCAATTATTATTCTATTCCTAAAACCTGAAAATACTACACAGGATACTTCTTCATGTCGACACATCAACCTACTTCGTACATTCTTCATATTTTTTGAAGGAACTCACCTCATATGTATGCATCCATCCCAACCTAAATTTCCCCATTTCCTCATGTCCCCATCCCCTCATAACCAGTTCGGATTATACTCATAATACTCCACAGTTCGTCATAATTTTCTTGTAGATTTTTTCTCTTCCTCCTTGAAAGATGTTGCGATCTGGCTGCGGCATAAGCAGTGGAAGCTGAATGAGATTAAAAGTCCACAACCAAATCACTAACAAGAATTTAGGAAGGGCCCACCAACAATCGATTCAAGTCAAAACTTAAATATATATATATATATGTATATATATATATATATATATATATATATATATATATATATATGTATATAAATTTATTTATAATCAAAATATTCTCCAATAATAATTATAAAAGGAAAAGTCCGTCACGCAAGGGGCTGCGTAAACTAAGCAGATTTCCCACGTGAAGTTATACAATAGAGAATTCTCCATACGAGAGCCGAAGAGTTACGGCAAAGGGCCGAACTAGCTTTTGCCGGGCAACTGTCATCCGTTTTCGACCCAAATTTAATAAAAATGCAAATATCTCGGTTAAAATTCAAGATAGAGAATAAATGTATAAAGCAATATTTACAGTAAATTTAATTTAGAATAAGATTGGTTTTATACATTTTTTGATCCGACGGACGTAACGGATATATTTCGAATGTTCGAAAATCCACCCCTAAACCCCCCTCCAGCTGGTCCGATTTCAGCCATGACCGAACTTGATCTGTCTTTTTGCATAAAACGTTTAAATATCGAGTTTGGTAACGATAAAATGTAAATTGCGACCGCTAGAGCGTTAACAGACAAGTGTATATATATATATATATATATATATATATATATATAATTTTGAACGGGCCTCATTTTCGTCATCTCTTGGGTAGGATCGATGGACATTTGAAGAAAATATTCGATAATCGCGTCATGAGTAAGACCTCAATAGCTGATTGTCTTTAAGGGAAATCTGCTAAAAATGAAGAGGGACCTTTTAATAATATAATGGGGAACACTTATTTCTACTTATTCTATATTACAATTAAAACACTTAGCTGTTTTAATAGAAGTGTAGGCTTAGCCGTGAGAATACAGGCGAGAAGTAGTCTAGCTCAGGCAGGCCGGATCAAGCTGAAGGATTAGCGAAGTGTCACCAACAAGGGTCTCCCCTCCAGAGGATGCCGAATATGACTGACTAATCCTTCGCGACGGGGTCCTTACATTGGGCTAAGCCAGCGGTGAGCGTTCATCGCGCCGATCGAAATACGCTCAAAAGTGTATTTAACGGGAATTAATTTCGAAATTCATCCGTATTATTAATTAATGTATGACCGTTAAGAGCTGTGAATGTTATTATAAAAATCAATCGCAGTTATCTACGAAAATGCTAGAGCACATGGTGACTTAACTCAAAATTGGATATAACTCTTATTTAAAGGTAAAAACAATACATTTAAGCATTCATAAATAATAATCTTAATGTACTCTGTGCTGGGAATACTCAAAATATAAAAAGTCCGTCACGCAGGGGCTGCGTTAACTAAGCAGATTTCCCACGTGAAGTTTTACAATAGAGAAACTTCACGAGAGCAGAGCAGTTAATGAAACGCCCGAACTAGGTATTGGTGGGAAAGACACTTCGTCCGTTAGCCGCCCAGATTTAATAAAAATTCAAATATCTCGGTTAATATTCAAGATTGAGAATAAATCTATATAAGAATATTTATAGTAAATTAATTTGTAATAAGATTGATTCTGTACAATTTTTCGATCCGACGAATAGTAACGGAGATATTTCGAATTTTCGAAAATCTTCCCCTCTAAACCCCCCCCCCCTCACCGTGGTCCGATTTCAGCCGTTAACGAACTTGATCTAAAACGACCAAATATCGAGTTTGGTAACGCCCAAACAATCATTGCGACCGCTACCGCGGTAACCGACAAATATATATATATATATATATATATATATATATATATAGATATATATATATATATATATACAATTTTGAACGGACCTCATTTTCGTCATCTAGGTAGGATCGATGGACATTTGAAGAAAAATTTCGAAAATTCTGTCATGAGTACAACCTCAATAGCTGATTCCCTTGAGGGAAATCTGCTAATATATGGTTATTTATGATGGGCCTAGGTAATGCAATGTCAATTTCATTACAAAGAGCACTTCATAACAGCGCCATTTGATTCAGCTTAAGCTTTCGGCGGGGTCTGGTTAGTCGTACTTGATTACTCCAGCGTCCTGTACCTAATCCCGAGGTCCTACGATGTTGAAGGGTATAGAATAACGAATCTTCAGTCTCCGATTTTCCTTCCGAATATGGGATTAAGGGAATTTCTCACCCAGGTTGGACCCAATTAGCTAATGAAATTAATTGTAGTAAGGGGCGTAATTTTATATAAAAATTACAAAATATGATTTATAATGATTCTATGAAACAGCCTGATTTCTTTCACTGTGTATGGATCTTCCGTCTAAGAGCTCTCCAGGAAAAGGAGAAGAGGTAAAGCGTGTTTATCCATGCAAAAAGAAAATGGACGATACAAATATTATCTACGTCTTCCATAATTAGGAGCTCACTAATTAACTAACTATTAAGAACGGCGTTAATTATAGAAGAAGATATATTTGTAATTATGATGAGTTTATATATTTCGGAGTATTTATTTATACGTTTTTAAAGGGTTTATGATTTGATTCTTAAACATTTTTTTAAGGAAGATTTATAATTGTATAATAGGTAATACAACTGTAGAAATCCCAAACTCCATTTACATTAAATCTTTCCAAGACAAATTTTTAATAAATTGTTTTGTATATCGAAGTTTAAATGTAGCTAATTTTAATTTTACAAAGTAAATATTTGAAAATTATTTAATTTAAATACATATATATATATAAATATATAAATTATTAATGTGTGTGTTTTTCCAGTAGTAGTAGTAATCATTATGCAAAACATACGTAGTGAGCCCTGTGTTTATAGAACGTAGGATTTAGGTCCTTTCAGATTCTACCTACGTCCTCCAGTTTAGCTCTTTATAGTGTTTTTCCTTTGTTGTAAATTAACTAACATTTTTTAGTTAATTTTGTGCAATGTATTTATTTAGTACGTTTGTAACATTTAATTTTGTAGATTTTTTAATTTAAATTTATTTAATTTTGTAAAATTATACCTCCCTTGAATAAAGAAAAATCCCCATCATAGCGGTATATCAAATAAATAACAATAATAATAGATATTTTATTCCTTTGAAAATGTGCTAATTCTTAAAAAGGGTAGACGCATATTACACATATTTTTGCCTCTAGATATAAGAAAAATCTTCTCATAGTTTATATCTAAAATACTTGTAATAAAAACGATTTTTTTTATTAGCGTATCAAGAAACTATCTATCCTAGCGTAATGTACATATGTATAAAATTTTGAACGAACCTCATTTTCCTTATCTAACGTTAGCTTCTAGATAGTATCGATGGACATTTGAAGAATTTTTTCGCAAATCCCATCATGAGTAACTAATTTCCCTTAGGCGAAATTAGTTAAAAGGTAAGGTTCCTATGAATCGGTGGAAGCCTTTGATTGAGTTTTGATCGTAAGCATAAGGAATAAATAGGAGGTAGTCGAGCGGAATCCAAAGTGAAAGTAGATGCTGATAGAGGTAAGTGGAAGCATAAGTCTTATCAAGGTAAAATGTATAATTAAATTTACGACAAAATATAACCTCCTATTAATATTGGAGAGAGCTATGATTTCTACTTGCAATTAGAATAACAAAGCGAAACCTATGGGCTGCTTAATTTATAGATGGAAAGTGAATTGAATAAACTTTGGCCAGCTGATGGTTTGACTTGCAAACACTAAGTGAAGAGGCCATTAGGAGCACATGTACTACTAAAAGTCGGTTTATGACCCGGAAGGCAATGGAATGCCTATTTTGTAAAAACGGATTCAAAAGAAGTAAGTTTTAGCAGATTTCCCTTAAGGGAAATCACCTATTGAGGTCGTACTTATGACGCGAGTTTCGAAAAATTTCTTCAAATGCCCATCGATCCTACCCAGGAGATGACGAAAATGAGGTCCGTTCAAAATTATATATATATATATATATATATATATATATATATATATATATATATATATATATATATATATATTTGTCTGTTAACGCTCTAGCGGTCGCAATTTTGGTTTGATCGTTACGAAACTTGATATCTAACCGTTTTATGTAAAAAGACAGATCAAGTTCGTTAATGGCTGAAATCGGAATAGAGGGTGGGGAGGGGGTTTAGAGGGGGGGATTTTCGCAAATACAAAATATCTCCGTTATTATGCTTCAGATCGACCAATTGTATAGAACCAATCTTATTGGAAATTAAATTTACTATAAATATTGTTATATACATTTATTCTCTATCTTGAATATTAACCGAGATATTTGCATTTTTATGAACTCTGTGGTCGGGTATAGTTCGGAGTAGATCGGCCATTTCTGTCATTACTCGGCTCAGGTGGAAACTTCTTCTAACCTTACCTGTTGTTTCTAACATTACCTTACCTTCTTTACTTTGTGAGATTTATGCAAATACGTTCTGTTCATCTGCCCCCCCCCCCTTCTTTAGTTCTTGGACTACTAAAATTTGAGTTATTAAAATATAAATTATTTTTATAATTCAGAAGCCGTTTCAGTTGGGAAATTATTTTAATTAATTGAAAGATTTCTCATTACCGTTTGTATTTAATCACGATGGTATTGTGTTACCAGTATGCAGATTTCTCTATTGTAAAACTTGACATAGGAAATCTGCTTAGTTAACGCAGCCCCTGCGTGACGGACTTTTGGAGAACCAGGTTATCCTGCCATCATCTGCATGGGCCTTTTCTCCGATTCTATCTCCTTCCGATTATATCATTTTCGTGGGGAGCCTTTCGATGAAGGGCACCGTTCAAAGTAATATACTTAAAAAAACTCCGCAATTACTCGCTTTTGCTCTGATTATGTTTCTGTGGGGTATTTACTTCCATATCAGAAAAGCCACTTTATAAATTAGTACCCATACCTTCTTATATTACATTTGAATGCAGATGTCTGTATACTTAACCTAGTAGCATTTGGTGACTGGTATCTATGTCGATCTTATATGTATCAGAAAAATTAAACTGTCCTAAATTATTCCCCTCTATCTAGTGATACTTCTTCATATAATTGGTTTGCTCCTAACTAATTTTAAGCATACAGGTAGCTCTGAAGTAAGTTTTTTCATAGCACCAATGCCATGAAACTTTCCCAAGCATTCTAAAAATAGTTAGCAAACCAATGTGATACCTGAGGATCAACAGGATAAAAAAGATTAAAAAACGATTAGTCCTTATTTTGTGAAAAGCTACGTCTAGGAGAAAAAGTGAACAATATATCCAATAATGTCCCTCGTAGCCAAAGGCCAAAAAAAGTGATTTCTAGATTCTGTGAATTATTCCATCCTACTGTTATGTTACCAACAACAATAGCCTGTTCACCCTCTCATATGCATTACGGGAGTAAATGAAGAGATGGTTTAACAATGCATTTAAAAACGTTTCAAGGATTTGATTAACAGAGAATTGGTGAACTCTGGTCGAAATCACTCTGTTACTCATCCCATATCCTTTTCATACTCCGGAAACTTGCGAACAATAACCACAAATATCAAACTGCAAGCTGTAGGCCCCTACAATTCAGGAATTTAAATTGTTTCCCTTTTAGGGCGGAGGAAGTAATATCATCTCACCATTATGATAGGATTTATTCGTTCAACCATAAACCCATAATTATCTACACCCAGATAATGAAGTCTTCCACCTTTATCAGTGAATCGGAGGGGCTTTTGACAGGCTAAGAATATTTGTAGCAGATTTCCCTTAAGGGTCCTACTCATTATGCGTTTTTCAAACATTTTGGTCAAATATCCAACCCAGGGGGAATTAGACCGGTTCGAAACAGTATATATATATATATATATATATATATATATATATATATATATATATATATATATCTACATCTACATCTATACATGATAAGTCTTTATCATTATATATATATATATATATATATATATATATATATATATATATATACATACATACACATATACATGTCTATTAGCGCTTTAGCGGTCGCAATATATGTTTGATCGTTACCAAACTTTATATTAAACGATATATGTTAAAACCCATTAGGCTGAAACTAGTGGGAGAGGGTTTTAGACGGGGAATTTCAAAATTCGTAACATCTCCGTTAATATGCGTCGCGTCGAATAATTATATAGAACTAATATTATTGAAAATAAAATTTACTATAAATATTACTATATGCATTTATTCTCTACCTTTAATATGAACAGAGATATTTATATTTTTTTAGGTTTTAATCGCCACACCACCTCCATATTAGCAAAAAGCTGTTATATCATGAACCACTGGCCTGCAAGCTTAAATAGCAAATATAGTTTTCCTTGAATGTTAACTGTGCAAGATACATGCAAATTGGCGGACGTGAGTCAAAAATATTAATGTCTTCTATACCACACGCAATATTTAACTGTATCATTACGCACTAATGATCTTATTAGTTAATGTCCGAAATCTGGGTTGGAATAGGGGTAGATTAGAGGGGAGGTGGAATTTTGAAAATTGAATATATCGCTGAAGTCGTATCGCAAAATGTTAAAGAACCAATTTTGTTAGGCAATTGATGTCAACCCAAGACAGTTCTAAGGACCCCGTCCAGAATTTGTCATCTCTTCATAGTACTGGTTCTTATGGTTAGTGCAATGAAATGATAATGATTAATACACGATTTATAAGTACAGAAATTGTTAGCTCCTTTGTTATAATCCAGGCAGGGTTATAAGGACTCTTATTTAGTAAACGCTGAAGATTCATGCGGGAGATACATTTAGCATTAAGGTCAGAAAATCGGTGGAGGTTCATTTAGCACTCAATAAAATTAAAATATTTCTGAAATAGTTCATCTGGGACTTGCCTTGAATCAATACCTATCTTATATAAAGGAGGTATCCCACATTTTCGTCGACAGTCCGAAGAGTCTTATTAATTTAGTTGAGTCTGTACGTCAATCATACTCACTATCCAGGCACTTGTTGTATTAAAGAACAAGTAACTTCAAGATGAAAAGGGCAACCTGTCCGATTGTCTGTCTGATGCTACATTAACTACTAAGAATGGTATTTGGTTTATAAAAGTATTTTGGAATATCACAATCACAAAAATTCTTTGGAAATGTGGCACCAAAATTCTTTATTTGCAGGATTAATGCAACTCATGTGTTTTTCAGGGTGAATGAATAATGAAATTTGGGGGGGGGGAATAGAAGAATTCAAAGAAATTTTCAATAATCTATGCTGTTGGATATATTTATAACCTAATCAAAGTTTACAGAAAGTTGAGCACCAGTCAGATGATGTTGACTGTTTGAAAATAATCCATAAACAGCTATTACTAAATCCGATACCTGTATACACAATCTCTGTTGGTTTATCAAAGATTAATTTCTGTTTGCTAATTAATAGTTTGGTTATGAGGGATATGAATTGAAATCTTAGCTGGAATACATTGAAGGAGAAGTACAATGTATCCAATCAATTATACCTAATTCCAAAGCTCGATTCAATTGGCACTAAAGCCTGCAGCTAGTATTACCCTGTTATTGGAGCTTTGATAGGGACAATGAAACCTAGGTTTCCAGTTAACTAAACACAATAGTTCACCTTAATCATTCGGACTTTCGACGTGCTGTTTCTCCCCAAGGCTGTGTACCTGAGGATTAAATTATTATTTAGAACTCAGGGATGAGTGAATAAATATATAAGAGTTCTTAAATAATAGATATATTTATGTATCTCAGGCAAAAAAGGCTCAATGTTATTGAAAGTTAACGCGATTTTCAAAATTTTCTCCAAATGTCCATCGATCCTACCCAGGAGATGACGAAAATGAGGTCAGTTCAAAATTATATATATATATATATATATATATATATATATATATATATATATTATATATATATATAGATATATATATTTGCCTCTTAACGCTCCAGCGGTCGCAATTTTTGTTTGATCGTTACAAAACTCGATATTTAAACGTTTTATGCAAACAAACAGATCAAGTTCGTTAATGGCTCAAATCGGACCAGTGGGAGGGGGGTTTAGAGGGGTGGATTTTCAAAAATTCGAAATATCTCCGTTACCATACGTCGGATCAAAAAATTGTATAATGCCAATCTTATTGTAAATTAAATTTACTATAAATATTGTTCTATACATTTCTTCTCTTGAATATTAACCGAGATATTTGCATTTTTATTAAATTTGGGCCGTAACGGACGACTGAGTTTCCCGCCAAGTTCGGCCTTTTGCCGTAACTGTTCGGCTCTCGTGTGGAAATCTTTCTCTATTGTATAACTTCACGTGGGAAATCTGCTTAGTTTACTCAGCCCCTGCGTGACGGACTTTTTGTTAATTGGAGCATCGTCAAAATAACCAAAGCCACATAGCAGATTGGTTTAGTGTCTAGACGGATACACGGCTACTGCAATAATTTAGTGAGTTGATGGTATTGGAATGTTGAATTTTGAATACTCTATAATTAATTTCAGCACAATGTCCAACGTAAGCTTCAGTGAACTTGAACAGAAATACTTCATAAAATATACAAACAGTAAACTTATTTCTTCATTATACTCGTTGTTCAAACTCACTGACTTGTATATTAAAGTTATAGTCCGGAACTCAGGTTAATGACTGTCATTTCTCAGATTATTGAAGCTATTCAATAGACGAAAGGCTGGATGGACGAATGACGCTTAGCAAAGCTGCAAATAGAATTTCTTTCACTCTTCAGATATTAATAGATGGTCTGATGCAGAAGGTAGTTAGTATCATGTCATCGCATTCCCTTATGACTATCATACATCCTTTCTTCGTTTGCAATAATAATAAGTGTAGCCTATAGGTATGTTATTCCTTTATTGCTTCGGAAATATGCCATTTCTTAGAAAGTGTCGGCGCATATTACACATATTTCTGCCTCTAGATATAACGAATCTTATCATACATAATATATAAAATAATTTTAACAAAAACGATTTGTTTTCTATTATGATTACCGTATCAAAAAACTTTTTAAGATGCCCTTAACAGTCCCCTTCTAATGAATTTGTAATTGATATGTAGTATTTAATTTTTAATCGAAAATGAAATTAAGACTAAATGTCATCGGTGAAACGGTCATCGGAAAATGTTCTTGGTATGAAGATATTTAATAAAAAGGACCAAGTTATGGTCATTTCATGTTTATATGTGAATGAGCTTGTGCTTGTGAGTTTTTGTAAACTCTTAATTTGTGAATCCTATCAAAATATATTTTTCAAGTTGAACAAAATTAATTGCAAACAACTTATAACAGCTTATTTAATCTACAAAATGTAACTTCATTTGAGTTCAAGCATGATTCATCCCATACGATTTGAATTTTTCATCTGCATATAATTAATAATATGCAGAGTAAAAATAATAATTATATTTTGTGGGAAATATGTTGAAATGTTTCCCCCATTTTTGAAGTACTTTATTTCCTCGAAAGTGTTTCCAACCATCATTCACTATCGGCTTGTTTTCAAGGTCCTAAAAGTATTATTATAATTATGATATAATTGTATATTTTGGTTTCTGGATATTAAACAACATTAAAGAAATTTGTATTTGATTTTATTATATAGTTATACCACTAAATTAGAACATTTTTACCTTTTGAAAAAGAAAAGAAAATAATTGGTTAGAAACAGGCAATATTATCGTCAAAATACTGAGAGTGATGAAGATAAAAATACTGACTTTAAAGAATTTACGAAGTTTAAATTCAGAGATTAGTTTATATATTGTTATCAAAAACGTCATTTCACTTATTTCAGGGGCCTAAATTTCATAACGCTTATGCGTTGTATTCTGAACTGGATCTTTTCGACACCGTTTATAGAGTAGTCCAGAAAAATCTTCATGATGATTGATGGATAGTCCTGGTCGCACTGTCTCAAACAATTCCAACTTTCAGTATTCAATAAAGTGTGCTGCCTAAAACCACCCCTGTTAAATACAAATACAATATATTGATTTTAATGAGCCACAAATCTTCCTCAATACAGCCTTAATCTGCCTTATTTCCAGGTCCTCAGAAACGCCTCTCGTACACTGGATTCCTTTATTGAATTAAATAACATGCACAATGGGATTTAGATTTCCAAATATGTTCGTGAGGGGATGAATTTCACTGCATAATGTATAACCAATGCAGTAAATAATAACAAAATAGTATAACATGTAGTTATATTAATGAAGGTTTATTGAAGTGTAAGAACAAAACTTTGGGCAAAGGATGCCTTAAGTAGGCTGAACTACAAGAGGCTTAAAAGCTAATAGGTCTCAAGAATCAAGTAGAGCGGCTTATGTCTAATTTAACATCGGGCTCCGACCCTCATTAAATGCTTTTAAAGTTAATTGTATAGTAACTGAGGAGGCTGAGTAAGTATCTAAACAATCTTAGCATTTAACTTATTTTGAAATAGTTATTAGTTCGATTTTTAATTAGAATTTTCTTTTTAGAGAAGACATAATACAAATAAAATATTGCTCATTTTACAGAAACAACACACAGCTTTCGCTGGTAGTTTTGTGGCTAGTGCCATGTAAAGGTGGATAGTCTGTAACTAGGTTGAATTCAAAATTAAGTGACACTCAAAATTATATCAGAGTGTTTCTATAAGAGAAATGATATTATATAGGAAATCATATTATCCGTTTCTAAACGACTATTACAAGAGTTCTGAAAACTAAAGAAACAAGTAATTCTCAAAATTAAGTACATAATTGGATATAATACTGAAAAATAGAGTGAAAATTAAAATCAAATCATAAAAACTTGTCAAAAGCTTTTATTTTGAAAGAATGTAGGAATGAAAAATCAGAAAGTAAAAATGAAAGAATTTAAACAAAATTAGGAATAAAATTTACATATCATTATTTTTGATCGTTGAGATGTATTGTACTAAGAAAACAGTGTGCAATGCACAATACCTGTTACAATCTACCACAAGTATGTACACTATTCTTCTTTGTAATACCAACCGTGAAAGAGACTAGTGACAAAACTGCCAAAGAAACTCCTTGGCCTATTCCAGTTAGCCAATACGATTGCTGCCCACCCTCGTTGTTTGGTATCGGATTCTAGGAATATGAAGATTGGATAAAAAAAATAAAATTTCTGAGAATAAGTTTTCCCTCCTTAAAGACGGTGAGTGTCTTTATTTCAATGTCTTCCCAGCAAAATTCGCTTCTTTTGGGGGCCCCTGCTATAGATTTACCAACATCTATTCGAGCCCCTTGTCACGGACAGCTAATCCCCCGCGCCTCGTACAAATTAAATGTATCAGGTTTGAAAAAAATAAATAACTGGCTTGTGGGGGAAAGGCGAGAAAGAGTTAACGACGGAGAGGCACAAAAAGAGGTAGATTAAGAGAGAGGAAGAGGCTAATTGTAGGTTGAGAGGTGTGTGGGGCAAAAACAGTGGAGCGCCATCTCTAGGTGTGGGCGGCAACTACAATAAAAAGCCGGGCTCCCTGACGACTGTTTCCTCTCCAACCCTCTCATTAACCTCAAATTCCCTTGGGGCCTGCTTACTTCTAGTTTTACTCCCCTTATTCCTCCAACCATGCTTTCCTAGTTCATTTTTTTTAATAGACAAAAAAAAAACTAAATAACCAAGGTTTGGGCAGTAGTCTCCTATTATACCCCTTCCGAAGAAATTACGGTAGGTCGATTGAAAACCTGTACACATATAAACAATAATGATAGCTAGATAATTCTCTGAGAAGTGAGCCTTATTGAAATTTAACTAATTTACTTGTATTTCTTTTTTTCTTTAGTTTTCATCCTTATAAACATTCACTCATCTCACTTTATGAATAAGACAATACAACACATATATTGCTTTTATTCGACCTTAACTGCTAGAGAATTAAAAAATAAATATTCAATGTAGTGTAACGAATGAGCATTTTTTGCTTTGCATTTTATCGATACTGTACTCCATTCATGTAAAACTAAATTTCGAGTTCGTTCACGCCTGGAATAGCAAGAATGTGAGAGGGCGCTTAGAAAAGGAATTTAATACAAAATCATGAAGAACTCCATTATGCTTGGTTGGAACCGAAATAATAAACATAATTTAGTTGGCACTTCAAAGGGGTTTCTCCACAAATAAATTTGTATTGGTTTTTAGGAAATTGAATCCTGAACTAGTTTCATCTTCGGTGTATTAAGTCCTTATGGCTTCCCACTGTCCCTTTTTACAATATAGAATGGTGATAGATGATAGATTTGATTTTGTCCACGATTCTTGAAATCTGTGATTGTAAATTACGGTAAAGAATTTTTGAACTACTACTTTGTCGCACAAAGGCAAAATGTTTTAATTTGTAGTATTATTTTATAGAACACTTGGGGCTTTTCTTAGCTTGTATTTAGCGTAATAACGAATTCTGTACATATATGAGAGAGGAATGAGGTTCCTTTTGTTGTGACTCCATAGTACATTTTATTATATATTTTACTTGGAAGAAGCTTTAGTATAATTGGCATTAGACAAGAGAGTATGGAAATAAGATCCCAAAACTTAAGCTCGCTCTCCTTCTCTCTCTCCCTCTCTGTCTCTCTGTCTCTCTCTCTCTCTGTCTCTCTGTCTCTCTCTCTCTCTCTCTCTCCCTCTCTCTCTCTCTCTCTCTCTCTTCTCTTTCTCCACTCTCTCTCTCTCTTCTCACTCTCTCTCTCTTTCTCTTTCTCTCTCTCTCTCTCTCTCTCTCTTCATTTCTCTGGATACCTCAGACCATTCCATCATTCCTTTCTACCTAAGAATATCCCTAAATATTTACGGGACAGTGGTGTTTCCATTTATTAAAACTTTAATTCCATATGGAGAAAGTTACTCTAAATAAATACCAAATTTTCAACTTGAATATATACGAAGTCAAAGAAATATTTGCTCCAGTAATTTCATGACCTTTTAAAGGCTCGCAACAGAAACATTATTTCACACTTAAACCAACACGGTGGTAGGAAACATTCCATTAGAACAGGCAGGCAAATATTAACATATATTCCGTGTCAATCATAATGTCATTTTGTAATTAATTCAATGTATTCACATTACTTACTTGATTCTAGAAGTTCTATGCGATTATGAAATTATGTTATTATTTATAACTAGCTGATTTCCCGTCGTTGATGAATTAAATATTAAATGATAAAAATGTAAAGATTGGATTAATTTTTGCACATAACAAATAGGTATCTTCCAATTCATTCACTTGAAAAGGAAACAATGGTGATTGAAGAAATTTTAACGAATTTATGACAAGAAAGCCTGCTATTAGTCAATGTATTGTAATAAAAATGGTTTTGATTGTATTACCAAAAGCACTGTATAATTTTATTATTTCCACAACATTATGAAAGACGTTCTTCTTTTAGAGTCATTATACAGTTTTGTATGCTTAGCATGAAATGCCTATTGGGAACATATTGCTGAATTTAGTTTGGTTAAGGGATCAAATTAATCCCTGATTGATAGTTTTCTACCAAAATATAAAGTTGATTGTGCCACTTTAGCATCAGGAGATAAATGATATAATAGTCCATGAAAATTTCTAATGTAATGCCAGAGAAGTTTGAATTGGCGACCGTAAGCCGAATGTAATCCGTCTTTGGAATAAACATGGTTTCCCGTGAAGTATGATTATTTAATTAACGTAAACGCTGACTAATTTCATCGATGAACTGCCAATAATTTCCTTTCTGAACATATTTCCTTGTTATACATGTCATGTTTGGAATAGCGAATGGACGAATATCAAATAAATAGATATAATTAAAGCATTGACGAATTTGTGTTTTCAGATTGAAGAGGAACACCATCTCTTAGTGGGCAATTCGAATTCTCATATCTATGTTGTGCCTTGGGATAGCTGGCTTACAAATATACAAGTTAATAAAAATTCACAGCCAAACAAAACATCCAATTTTGGCGGCATTCTCCTTAGAATGCATTGAAACACAAAAACATTTTATTCCCGCCGAATTTAAATAGAAAATCAGACAAACAAAAAAAGTTTTATTTATATAGACTACTTTTACGCACTATACATTCTTACATTTTTCTACGTTTTCCATTTTTAGCAGATTTCCCTTAAGGGAAATCAGCTATTGAGGTCGTACTCATGACGCGAGTTTCGAAAAATTTCTTCAAATGTCCATCGATCCTACCCAGGAGATGACGAAAATGAGGTCCGTTCAAAATTATATATATATATATATTTTGTCTGTTAACGCTCTAGCGGTCGCAATTTTCGTTTGATCGTTACCAAACTCGATATTTAAACGTTTTATGCAAAAATAAAGATCAATTTTGTTAATGGCTGAAATCGGACCAGTGGGAGGGGGGGTTTAGAGGGGAGGATTTTTGAAAATTCGAAATATCTCCGTTACTATATGTCGGATCGAAAAATGATATAGAATCAATCTTATTGCAGATTACATTTACTTTAAATAATGTTATATACATTTATTATGTATCTTGAATATTAACCGAGATATATGTATTTTTCTGTTTTCAGCTTCTGAGATGAGATCGGCTAACTTCGGTTCTAGTCGTGAGTTTCCTTCAAGAGCTAGTTCGGGCCGTTCCTGTTACTGTTTGACTCTCTATTCTGAAATGTCTCTATTGTAAAACTTCACGTGGGAAATCTGCTTATTTACGCAGCCCCTGCGTGTCGGACTTTTATTTTTTTTAACCAGGAGTTTTGTTGTGCCTCGTCAAGGAAGAGAAAGAATCCTATTACGATATATTGGAATGCCTCCAACTAGTAAGGTCAACCGATACCTTGACGAAGACAGTGGTTAATCATAGAAAGGTTGTGGGGTCCAAATAACAAGAGGGGGCAAAATGTCAAGAATGACATAAATCTCGAACCCCTAATAACTAACGAGGGTGGGTTCGCCCAACTACTGCTACAGTAATTACTCGGCCAAACTAGTGCAACTCCACAACTCAAATTACTTCTGTTTTATACAAAAGCTTGCTCATAATGAAAAAAAAAAAAATCAATCCCACATCAGCAGAGTAATTAACGAATCAGTCCTTCATGTTTATGACTTAAATATTAGACTCTAGTTATAGTAATTGTTTAATATCCATGTCTCCTCTAATAGCCAAAATCTCCTCTTATGAGCGGGAAGATGAACCTATATGTCGCTACTGCAACAGAACGCTGAAGTAAAACACATACTAACTGACTGCACACAAGTAAAAACGTACCCATGGCCCACAAATGTATGCGAACTACTAGTCGACAGTAAACAATTTATAGCACTGTACGTAGATTTTTTTTTAGTTTTGTCCATTCTATTTATTTTACACATTTGTAAAACTTAGCTTTGTAAAAATTTTAATATTTATTTAATTTTGTAAAATTATATTCAAACATGGTAAAAGATGAATCGCCATTGTAGCGGCATCTCAAATATATAATAATAATATCCATGTTCCAGTGTCTTACTGAAGTTCCTGGATAGTTATCCGGGCACCTGCTTGAAAGCAGAAGGCAACTAATAAAAGCTAATTATATTTCATTTGAAATACTACAAATTAATATATATATATATATATATATATATATATATATATATATATATATATAAAGTATCAAATTTATAAACAGACCCGTCTATATGGCCCACTACGATTACTTATAGAACCGAACATTGGATGTCGTTTTTGCTAGCCATTACTACACTCATATGTTATACGTTGAAGGAAATGCTGATGAATAATAAACCATATATACATGTACATACATATATGTATATATATATATATATATATATATATATATATATATATATATATATATATAAAATTGTAACCTCTGTCTGTACATTGATTTTTTTCGCGAAATTTCACGATAACTTTGCGTTTCACATGTCATAGACACCATATCTGCATTTTGTTTCTTTCGTGTATGTTTGTTTGTTACCTTTTCACGCATAAACGGCTGAACCGAATGTTATGAAACTTAGTATGTATATTACTACTAACCCAACTTAGACTTTAGGCTATACTAATTTTGTCTGAGACGAACAGGAGTGGGGGTTATAAGGGAAGCCTGAAATTAAAAATAGCGATATTTCGTTTTCTATTGGTTTTTCGGCAAATATGCACATAACAAAATTTGTTTATTTTGTTATTTATAGTAACTTCTGTTATATACACTTTTGTCGTATACCGAAGTTTAAATGCGTTATACGCTAAAAAGTATAGCGGGAGTCAATAATATTATTTGCCAAAAAATACTCAACCGAACTAAATAAAACTCGGTATGTGTATTAGCAGTGAGGCCTTCATTATAATAAGCCATACCAACATTTCTATGGACGGGCAGGAGTGGGCGTTATGAGGAAAGCCTGAAATTAAAAATAGCGATATTTCGTTTCTTATTGGTTTTGGCAAATATGCACATAACAATAGTTGTTTATTTTGTTATTTAGAGAAACTTTTGTCATGTACACTTTTGTCGTATACCTAATTATAAAGGCGTTATACGCCAAAAAAGTGATAGCATAGCAATTTTATTTGTCAACAATTTTATTTGGCACAAAGACAACTCAACTAATAAAAAACTCGGTAATGTGAATTAGCACTAACGTCTTCCTTATAATAAGACGTACTAACATTTCTAGGGACGCCCAGGAGTGGGGGTTATAAGGGAGGCCTTAAATTAAAAATAGTGATATTTCGTCTCCTATTGGGATTTCGGCAAATATCCACATAACCAAGTTGTTTATTTTATTATTTAGTGAACTTTGCTCAACAATTCTTTGGAACTGCTTAATAAATCTAATCTATGCATAATGCACAGGAAACGGGAAATATGACAATATGGAGGACAGTACAGTCTTACATAAAAAAATTATTTTATTATTAAAAAATACACAGAAAGTACGGGTATTTAAACTAAACACTGGAACGGGTAAATGTCAAAATATTTTGCAAAGTAAAGCCTTGCCAAAAAATTACTATCACCATTCAGCCTCAAATGAATTCCCGAGCGAAGCCGGGTATCTGAGCTAGTATATATATATATATATATATATATATATATATATATATATATATATATATATATACTGCACTATACTGTTATACATTAAAATTAAACTAAATTATATTAGTCTATAACTACGTTATAGTTCCACTCAATATCAGAATAGTTATGTGGGGCTGATACCTAATTTCAGCTTTAAAAGCTTTTAAATATACTAATTCATTTATTCAATTATTTTATTATTTAACCTTCAATATTTAAGTATGAGGGGTCAATATTAAGAAGTAACTCATTTGCTAGGATTTTTGAGATTTTAAGAAATGTTTGAATGATCTCGTCAACACCTAAGAACTTCCTTCTAAAAATGTGTATTGTATATTTATGACCAAATGGCTCATACCTTCCTCCTCAAATCACCCAAGGAAAAGTATGAGTTATTAAATGAATTCAACAGGAGAACAAGAATAGTGAAGTGGAGAGGTAGAATAAGCATGATACGAAATTGTGAACTGTGACTCTGGCGAACGTGAAAGGCATGAGTGTTGTGATAGACCCCATTCTGAACAGGAATAAAATTAGAACCTGATACAAGCCGGTTAATAGAGTTGCTGATGTCGTCAGAAGACTTAGAGGCAAAGTTATGGTTCCTGGTTGAGGGAATTTATTACATCTCGAGCGATTTTCCGAGCAGGAAAATTACTGTGAAGAAGTTATTATCTACTTCCAGAAGTTATGGTTTTCAAATAATCATCGTGAAGGCTTCGGACATGAAGAATATATCTACACCTGAATCATTTGCTCTTGTATTCCCCTGCTTTTAAATCACACAGGGTAAAATTCATTGACAAATATATTGTGCCTCAAAGAGAATACCTATCATTGATGGAAAATTTGGATTACAACAGTGAAAATAAAGTTAATGACGTTTTCTGTTTATTATCAAAAGTTGGCGAAAGTTAACACTATAAAAAAAAAAGAATTTTATCATTTTTATGGTGGTGCTTAAAAAACATTAATCGGCACATTATTTATTATATGCAATTATACTCATTATTAGTATTCTGTTTGTCATATATCTTTGAGAAGAATTATGTTAATTTGATACGTCAGTAAACTGATCTTTATTTATACATTAAAAAAAAAAATATGCCAATGTGTATGCTGTTCAGTTGTAATTTAGAATTATTATTATTTTTATTTACACATATTTTAAGAAGTTATAACATATTAATAACCATACTAAGAGTAATTGGCCAGAATCTTGGCAACATGTTTGTAAACATAAACCAATAAAATATCTATCCATCTTTGCTTCGGTCATAAAGATAGTTGGCATGGAAAACATCCGTTTGATCATTCTGAAATACTAGTCAGATTGAATAATGTGAGAAAGGAATTCAATTATGAAAAACCGGAAATTTATTTATGGATGCTCGAAGTAAAACTGTGGATTGACCAGATTGACCTTCTGGGATGTTTGGAAGCCCGGAATAATTAGTAGGAAAAATCTGATTGGTTCCAACAATAATATGTCGACGAATGAAATTGAGTAGTGTGATTAGTGGGAGAGTTCAAAAGGACGAGTCCTCTTGCGGTCCGATCAAACTATTATGTTGTACAATACGTTTCGGTGGTTATATAATGAACACTTTTTCATTACCACCCTACGTGGTTATTCCTCGGATTATCTTTATAGATTGATAAGTGTCTGTATAATCGAGTTTCCGCAAAGCAAGCACTAGATAATGTATAAATAAAAGACCCCTAAAGATACCGTAAACAATAAAAAAACATGTGAGGCAGAAATAAGGCAGGTGAATGCAAACGTTGTTCCATTGCAAGGATACAAATAATCAGCATGGACAATAAACTAACATGATTTTTTTTACAAAGCGACATTCTAGTTCCAAAGTGCATAATTTTATATTTATAAAATGAAATAAAAAATTATAAATTGCCTTTATTTTAAATATTTATCTTTAATAAGAAAATACCTACAGCTCGTATGTCTCGGATAATTAAACGAATATTTGTCTATTCTTAAACGAACGGAGTATCAACCGAGTTTCTGTGTAATTCATGATCCGAAATGCAAATTATAAAATTTCAGTCCTTGAAAGAGCTTTCTTTAAATTGTGGAAGGAGACAATGTCAATCGAGAGGGCATAATTCAGAGAGGTGACATGACAGGGCTCCATGAAGGGCGAGTCCTTGCTTTCTTTATCTTGTATACATATTTCATCTTCCTCAGAGATCCCAACCCAATTTACTTCATAAATCCACTATTTTGCATTAGTTATCCTAGATACCCTCTGTGACATCCCAAAATATATTACTATGATTTAGACAGGTAAGCAACGCTGTAAAATGGCCTCCATAATTTTTGTTTGGACTGCCACGGTTACGAAAATAGAGCTTTGTCATTAAGTGAATTTTGAAGGTAATATAATCAATCACAAATTAACTAATTTTATATGAACAGCCAACAACTGCAACACGTAGTTTGCTAAAAATTACTCACAACACCTTAACACCATTAAACAATTAGAACGAAACAGTCCACATAATAATCTTTGTGCAAGCAATCAGCCAACTTTCCAGTTTATTTTTTATGTAAGATATTCTATTGGACATTTTTAATACCCTGTAGTGGACATCACACGAGTTTCTTCTTCTACTATAAAATAAAAAGAAAAGATTTATTGTACTTTATTAAAAGTTATTTTATTTGTTATTAATGCATTGGAACGTAATGTATGGAACCTTTTTTTGATAAACAATAAAGGAGTAATACATGATCCAAAGCAATTTTTTTTATTTTCGCCCTTCTCTTAACCCCTTTGATCTATAGAAGAGGTGCACATTCTAATGACAGCCGTTTTGGAGTTATGCGAAATAAGTGCTGAGGTTTAATAAATATGGGTATTACCGTAGAGATCTGAAAACCGACATTTTCGTAATTACAATACTTTCTTTACTTCATACAAGGAACTAAAAATCAGTTTCTCCAGCTTGGGGAGTGAACTCAAAGCTGTGTGCACTTCCTGAGCCGAAGTTGCTGGTGTTAAATAGAATAAATAAAAAAGAATAATGAGTTTTGAAGTGTGTATGTTTGTGTTTTTGGGTGTGTGTGTGTATTTAAGTATATAAATAGCCTGTATCAAGGGAATAAGGTTTAATTAAAAAAAACAAACAAAAAAGCATTGAATCAACTCTCGTTTATCCTTAATCAGAAATCAATAAAATCATAAAGTAATACGTGTTTCAAAGCTGGTATTCGTTAATTACCACGGGGCTAATTTTAATTAGGTTACTTAAAAAATTAATACTTCTCCATACATTGCTTTATCTCTCATTTTTAGCTTAAGATAATTTTTTGAATAGATTAATATCCTATGTAATTGATATGCCATAACAGCTGATTTGAACAAAACAGTTACCGCTGCTTAGATATTGGACAAATACTAAGAAAAGAAAGGATAATTTATGTACTTAAAGGGGTAGGCTTTTTTCACGTTAATGACTCTCTCACGTATATCAAAGAATATAATGGTTAACTCCTAAGCAGGAAATGTTTATCCCCTAAGCCTTCATTAATTGGGATCGATGAAATAAATGAAGAAAATATTTTCTATAATAACTTACATCAAAGAATGTCATTTATAAGAAGCTTGTTCTCGAAAATGGTCGGAAAACATAAACAATGAAGGTATTTGTTACGAATAAGGGGTAAAAAAATACATATATTAAAATAATATTTTTAAATCCAAGCGAAAATATGGGAATAAATCCACATTTATGAAAGCTGTTTTTAGAGGCTGTAGGGAAACAAAGTAAGAGAGAAATGGCGTGAGTGAATTTGATATTTCAGTAATTGGATGATTATTAAATATCTTCTCTTACCCCTCTATAACTCTTGGAATACCGTTTAAATATTATTCTCAGTTTAAGGGAGACCAATCACAGCGTAATTATTCCAATTGTCTTGTTTTCCTCTCAATAGAGGAGAAAGGAACTAAAATAGTGTATTCTCTACTCTTTATCTTCAACTGAATGCTTTATTTCAACACGCCATCGCTTCCATTCTTCCATTTTCTGGGTTTCAGTATTAGGATATCTGTTATAACATAACCATGCTATGTTCGTCAGGCGTTACGACTGCACCATCTTAAAGCATGTCTTATATTGTAGTGTGAAATTGTTCATTGATAATCTCTTGATTCTTTAAAGTCTATTGGTCATTTATTTGTGGTTGTTTACCTTGGAATTGGGGGGATGTTCATTTCGTCATTTAAGGACGCGAATGGAGACGAAGGGAGTACTCTGGAGGAGCTATAATAATATATAATTTCTGTTATTAAAGTGTTAATACCAGTGGAAGAACATGGCAGCTGAAGATCACAGTCGAGATATCGGATAAATGAGGATATATAAAATTTAGTTCACTTCCGGTCATCGGAAATATATCAGAAACATTACAGCAATGATCACGGACATATTTATGGAGGTTCAAATTAGGCCAGAGATATGAGATTAAATTCAACGCTTTAATTCACATGGCGTAAACCTAGAGTGGCGAGTTCGATTCTCGCCTGAGAAAAGGAAATTATTTAGTGACGAAATTCATTAAATAACATCCTAAAATCCCACCCTGGCTAGAAAAGGGTGGTAACCTTTAGACAACCCGTCCCAATTAGCCTGAGTTGCAAAAAGTGGACGTTAATAAATAATAATAAAAATAATAATAAATTTTATCTATTTTGATTAAATGTTGAACAGTCATAAAGTATATTTAAAAACGTTTGTGTTGTCTGTGAGTCGCAAGTACATTTGTCATTGTCTTGAATTTTAAATCTTGTTAAATAATGTCCTGTCTGTCCATGTTCCGTTAGAAATTGTGTGCATTTGTAATGGTGAACTGTGTTGTAGTTGTTGTGAGTTATATTTGGTATGTATTGATGTAAGCTGTATCATTTGTTACATGTCGTCCATTCTCTTTTGCACGTATTGTGTCGGTGCGTAAAAGTCTTTTTTAATGTATGAGAGTGGCACGAGAGAGAATTCTGGGATTAATTCAGAGGGTTTATGTAACTGAATTAAAGGGTGACTGTAACTATGTCCAATTATAGCTTGAATCCTGTTTGGTACGATAATTAGCACGAGGAAGTCGAAAAGTGAGGCAGGATAAGGCTGTGTCATGCGACTACAAGGAATTATAGCAGCTGGTGCGGCAAAGACGAAGCAGGATTAGGGATGAATTATACTTTATTAAGGTGATTTAATTGGGTAATGCTTCTTGCGGCGTCGCAGGATTAATCCGCCGGCTCTTAAACCGCGAGATGATCTTCCTATCCAGGAAATTGCATAATAACTGACGGATGGTAATTTGTCTCCGCCTAGAGCCTTCCTTCCTAGTACCTTTCCTTAATTAACTCTATCCAGGCTTTAGAGCTGAAAATACATTCTAACCCCAATTACAATATTTCTTCATACTTAGGATAATCCAAAGCATCCTATTATAGGTGACGAAAACTTTAAAATTGGCGTCTAAAAATAAAATCCTTACCGTTAAATGATGTTTCATAATGGTTTTATTTTACAAGCATATAAATCATTTTAATAAAGTTTTCATTACTCTAAAACTATTTCATTCCAACATTTTAACTATTATTTTTATTATTCATTTTCTAAATTAAATAGAATTCTAGATGCAATTAATAAAAAATCTGATCCGGCCACCACATGACAACCATGTACTATTAAATTAATTAAACAAAATGATTGATTTCATTTCTTTTTAAAATGAAGTACGATATCTCCATTTCAATGCATCGGATTGGATCATACTTTTTAGATCTTTTCATGTTACTAAAAAAAACTGTTTTTTTTTTTTCATCTCAAATATATTTGGAGAAATTTAAATTTTTATATTTTCGGTGTTCTCCGAACCCACCCCCTCACCCTACTCGATTTTGATCAAAAGGGGAGGTGATTAACTAAACGTTACAACAAACCCAAAAATAAAAATGCAATATATTAAGTCAAGTGGTTATTGAGTTTTACGATATACGAACAGACTTTACGTCGAAACTAGTCAAAAATGGGGAATAATTCTGTTGAAATCTAAAAACCAAAAAATGATGCTATTACAGTTCTTCCATTACTTCCTACAACGAAGTAAAAAAATTATTCTTCTAAAAATATTATTTGCAGAAATGTTCTGAAGAAATCTTCTATTTATGAGAAGAAAATACTCATAAAACAACATTTTAGTAAAAGAAGTAATGAAATTCCAAATCTTCCTTTTGTCAAACTCCTTTACAAAACTCACATTAAATTTGTACATTCTTATAGCATTGTCAGCTAGAACATTTGTTACGTATAAACGATTTTTTTAACCAAATATTGCTATTAAAAATTGTTTATACAAGAATCCACAAATATACAAATTTTACTCTAAGTGTAGATAATATCACCAATTATGATTATAAAAAAATTAACTTGCTTATTTATGCTATTGTTTATATTAATGCCAAAAGGTTGATTGTAAACCATCCGCCTTTGGAGGTTATAATGCTGTTACGCTATATTCATAGAAAATTTAATGTGACACTCATATAAATTTTTCATTCTGTAATAAATATATGCGGAGAATTTCCAGCTGTACTATAGGCAGTGTTAATTGCCTGTGTTTCAATTCTACCTGTACACGATACTATTTCATTCTCTCTAGCAGGTTTTCCTTACTATCTAATTACTGCTAATCCGTGTTTGCTTTTATTATATTATTTCTTGTTAATTAATGTTATTTATTTCAATCATAAATTATAATTATGGAAACTTTCTGAATGTTAAATTTGTATAATAGACGTTATTATATTTCATAACGATCGTTATTCCAATACTTTCAGTTTCCATTTACCTTTCGCCCATTTTCAACCGAGGAATTTATACTTTCATAAAATATTTTGAGAACAATATCAGCATATAATTATTTTTACGATTCCTAATTATGTCAAATACTTTCCTTGGATTCTTCCAAGTGCTTGCTATAAGCAGTACTCAAGTTAATCGTAATCACTTTCGATTAGTGACTGCATATGTAAAGACATATAAAGGGGAAAACGTACACCACACAGACGGAAACTATGCAGATTTACCAAGTGTTGGAATATCACATTCTAACCTCTATATATTCTGTTGTGAGGTGATAAGCCTATGTAAACAAGACTTGGATTTTATGTTGCGAAGTAGATTTGGTTGTTTTAAGTGAAAACGGGGTGGATAGAATGGGATTAAGTGGAGGCTGAAAACAAGAAATTCAAATAACACTGTGCATATGTGAGCTACAGAAAAATTCGTAAGGCAGTGGACAATTTTTATATTCACGTAGTTTATGTTACACTTTTTGATCCGGCACATAACAAAACACATAAGATCTAAACATCATTTTTTATTATATAAACTACATATAAATTACATGAAAAAATTAAATATTGAGTATGATATCGATAAAATTTCAATTGAGTCATAGGATGTTCATTGATAACGCCGCGACGTGAATTCGCCTTTTCATTTCACACAGTAAAGGGCCGACATGAATAATATGAATCTTAAATAGACAAATTGTGATAATTTATATATAATGATAATTTTATGACATTGTAAATCACCGTTTGTAATTATGTGAAATGGTCATGGCATGTGCAGGGGAAAGTATTAACAATGTAAAGTTGAGAGGAGTAATTTTCAAAATTCCTATGTATAATAAAAACAAGCTTCGAATAACTTGTTTTGAAATATATTGGCTTATAGTTAATGTGAGAACGGGAGTTTACTTAAGACTGAAAACTATAAAAAATGAAATAATAAATCGAATTGGGGAGAAAATTAATTAAACAATAATTACAGAACATTACTTGAGGTTACATTTTGAGAAAAGGTATTTCAATAATATAATTATATCTTTTCTCTGAACTCTCACTCCTCTCTATCTTATTCCAGCCATTAAGAAAATACATCTTTACTTTTAAATTAAACGCTTAAATAGCTTAATTATTAAGGCTGTTACGGTTTGTAAAAAATGGAGACTGCTAGACCAATAACATACATCCATTTAAGTTTTTTAACTTAATCCGTTATTGGAGAGTCAAGATAGGAATTCGATTAAATATTTTCTTGTTTAAATTCTGACTTATTCTTGATTGATGAAAATTTGAAACCGGCTTTGCATAGCAATCTCTCAGTTCGTACAAGGTGTTCTGTAAAATTTGATGAAGAGTATATAATTTGATGAGGGGCATAAAATAGCGTTCATGAGGCATATATTTACTAGATCATTAGCATACTGACAGAACTATAGCTCATCAATCAAAGGATAAGTTATTGAGGTCACAGTGATAATGAATAGTGTTAACTCAATACAGCCCCTTGAGAGACTGTCATACATCTAATTTAGTAAGACTTACTTGGGGATCAGGTTAGCAATGCGAGTTAAAGCGTTGACCTTTATCTCACATGGTAAACCAGAGTTCGATTCTCGCCTGGGCAAAGGAAATTATTTAGTGACGAAATTCATTAAATAACATCCTAAAATCCCACCCTGGCTAGAAAAGGGTGGTAACCTGTAGATAACCCGTCCCGATTAGCCTAAGTTGCAAAAAGTGGACGTTAATAAATAAATAATAATACTTACTTTCTTCTAAGAAAGAGATTTAAAAAAAATTAGAATTCAAAAGTCAAACATAGAAGTCAACAGTCTCCTTTAGACGTGAGTTTTTTAAGTCCCAAAGTGACTGCAAAAAAAGTTTTTTTTTTTTTTTTTTTTTTTTTTTTTTTAAGAAAGTCTTTGAGAATTGTCTTTGTGAAACGGTATAATGTTGATTTTGACATCCCCTATCATAGTGTGGTAACAACGAATTAGATTCATTGAACTACATTCTTTTATTAATTATTCTCTCTAATAATTTGCAACCAGAATTTATAAAAATAGACCTGTATATTGAAGGTAATTTCCTTTTCCAGACTTTAGAATAGCAGCAACGATTGAATTATTACAGATTTGGGTTTTACAACAACTCATAACTAAATTGTTATAGATGTCAAGAATAAATAAATTAGTAACGAACTCACAAGTCCCACCCTGCCTAGAATAGAATAGTAACCCGTCAATACCGGTCCCAAATTACCATAGTAGCACAAAATGGACTTTAGTAAATAACATTAGTTCAGGTTTTACGGATAGTATGAAGTCCGATGATGTATGTATAGAACATGTCATTGTGTATTACATATCTAATATTCTACGACTAAAAGGTTTATTACTTGTGGCATAAAGTGGTTTGTAATAATCAAGTTTTAAATTATAGTTAAAAAAAAAAAAAAAACCTTAAAATCTATGGAAATTATTTACATGCATTTATAGGTAATGAAGAACAGATGTACTCCTTGTTTTTGCACTAGTGCGTCCTTTTATATTATTCTCGCATATATATTTATTTTTTTATACATTACTTTGCTTAATATTAAAATCTCTCATTTTCTTCTGTCATGCTCAATTCCCTTTTTAGGAGTTATGGAATTTTAATCGTAAGATGTATAATAATTTTAATAGAAACGTCAAGCACTCTCGACTTAAAATTAAATTTACGAGAATTAAGTAATTAAGGAGAGGGGGAGAAGATTGAGCATTTCCTGTATAAAATCCTTCCTCTCTCGCCATAAATATAGTATTATTTTGAGTATGCTTTTATCCTGGGTGGGGTTTTCTGAATGAAAGTCTCGGAGAAGTTGCGGTGGAAACATTTAAGGCACAAATGCTAATTTGTTAAAATGAATTGCTGAATGTATTCGCTATTTGTTTTATTCATCAGATATTATTTCGGCCTGCTGGGAAAATGGTGGATTTATAAGTCGCTTATTCAGCTAGCTCAGAGTTTGGTTAAAATATTCAGAATATATATACAAAGTTAGTACGAACTTTCTTCTTCTCTGTCTCCTTGGCCCGTATGAATAAGTCATCTTTCTCTCTCACTCTTCCCACTCTCTGCTTCGTCTTCCTCCTATTCCTGTCTGTCCGTCTGTTTTTATTCTATGGTTCTTAGACAATGAATTGTACTGTAGTGGCAGTCATTCAAGTTGTTAATATTTCGTAAATTGTTTATCTCTTCGACCTAGTGAATGAGATACCTTCAAGTTAAAATATATATATTTCTATATTAACATTCCTCGTAAATCCTTACTAAATGGTATCAAACCCCATTATGTAAAATAAAAGACCAAGTTCATAAATCGGACTAGAATGAAACGATATTCAGAGAAGATGCAAAATATAAAATGAATATATCAATGATATCATACGTCAGATCAAAAACTATATGGAGCTTACTGTTTTCAACACTCAATGTATGATTTCAAGAAGAGAAACAAATCTTTCATAAAAGGGGATTTAATTACAAATAGCCTCTGCAAGTAGGATATCAATTATATTTAATTATATTTAACGTTTTAAGATGTTATGTTGATGTGTCACCACGCAAGATATATTATTACAAGAAAAACTCCACCATTAATCGATTATTTGTTCTTAAAAAACAGAGAAACAGAATGAAAATATTTTCTTAACATGTATGTGTAATACCTATGTCCAATTTCTGTTCTAAACATTATTCCTAAACTCATTAGATCATTTTGTTTTACAGTTATCGTACATAGTCAAAGTAGTTTAATTTTGAGCCATAAGTTACATTCATTGAAAAGGCATAGTTTCTAAGCAAGGGTTAGGTTATACTTTGAGTTTTAGCATACAGTTTCCCTTAATACGTGTCATTTTGGGCTGGTTTTAACACAGTGAACTTATAACTATTAATACTTCGATTCCCAAAGTAGTCGATATCGACCTCTTGGTATCGAAATTGGTTTCCAAGGGGTCGACATAAACGAAAACTGATTTTGGGGGACGATGTCTACAATTCGGCTCAACCACTATTATGTAACACATGTTCGTATTTCAAACTTTCAAGATACAGTATAAGTTGATAAACGTGCATAAGTTGGTATATGATGGAAAAGGCCACCATGTTCATTCATCTATCCGATTTTTGAAGTGAAAACTTCTTTAGAGACGTTGTGCACCCCGTAAGGAAGCATTTGCGGGAGAGGAAAAAAATATGAAATCGCGACACCGCCACCGCCACCGCTAGTACTAAGGTTTAGAAATAAAATCATATGGTATTTTATAACCTAATCATTTGATAGTTTATTTACAATTGAAGTGAAAACTTCTTTAGGCACGTTGTGCACCCCGTAAGGAAGCATTTGCGGGAGAGGAAAAAAGTATGAAATCGCGACACCGCCATCGCCACCGCTAGTACTCAACTCAAAGCTAAAGGAGCTTCTTTTCTTCATAACTCCTGAACCAAATTAGCTAGAGTTTTCGTTCGCATACCATTTTAAAGAGGACAAAACCAGCATCATTTCGTTCACAGATACTATATATCTACCATTTTTACTTTCATAGATATTTTAATCCGAAGTTTAAGTTAATTCGAATATTTAAATAAATAAATTCGAATATTTAAATAAATTCCGATATTTAAATAAATTCGAATCAAAACTGTTTGTATCCTACTTTAGCTACCATATACCGATTGTATCAGTTTTAGAAATTAGTGATGATGCTGGCAGTGATGATGGTGCAAGAGTTGTTGAAATTATGGATAGAAATTGATTTTTCTGAGTGTACTTAACTTATTTTTGTAAAGCATTTGTAATAATTCTGAAATGTAATTTTTTTCTTTTATGTAAAATAACTGAAATAATTATGTATAGTATTTTATATTGATAAATAAAACAATTCGTGGTACATTATTTTTTTTTATAACTATTATTTTTGTCATTTCATTTTTTCATGTAAAATAGAACATAACTGTTACTTATTGATAAATAACTAAAAATATTTTCAAAATAAGACTTCGTAAAAAAAATTTCTCAGCAATGCCAAAATTGACCGATCAAAGCTAAAGGAGTTTTCACTTCTACCGGCAGTCCCCTGACTGCTTTTTTTTTTTTTTTTCTTATCTTTACGTTGAGATTTTTATTTTTATTTTTTTTTCATAAAAGTATTATCTACTTAAGTATTTTTACGTAATTTGAATTAATAATTATTTTTTCCACTTGTTATATACTAAATTTTATGTTTATTTATTTTGTTAGATTTTGATGATAAAATGTTGTCAAGTTTGCTCACTTAGCCAACCGCAAATGTGTTTAATTTTTAAGTATTTTGTGTGAATAGTGAAACAACTAGAGATAGGATTTAACCAGATCTCCCTATTGAGGTCATACTCGACGTGATTTTCGAAAATATTCTTCAAGTGCCCGTCGATCCTACTCAGGAGATGAAGAAAAATGTAGTCCGTTCAAAATTATATGTGTGTGTGTGTGTGTGTGTGTGTATATATATATATATATATATATATATGTATGTATGTATGTATGTATATATGTCTGTTAACGCTCTAGCGGTCGCAATTTTTGTTTGATCGTTACCAAACTCCATATTTAAACGTTTTAGGTAGAAAGAAAGATCAAGTTCATTAATGGCTAAAATCGGACATGTGAGAGCGGGGGGGGGTTTAGAGGGGGCATTTCCGAAAATTCGTAATATCTCTGTTACTGTACGTCGGATGGAAAAATTGTATATTGTATATCTTATTGAAAATAAAATGTACTATAAATATTGTTATATTCATTTATTCTCTATCTTGAATATTAACCGAGATATTTGCATTTTTCGGTTTTGAGCATTCAGTATACCCCCATTTCTACTCATGTTAATAACAATAAGCTGTTGGATTATGAACCACTTCATTACAGGGTTAAATACCAAATATTGTTTTCATTGAACTTTCACTTTGTGAAATATATGCAAATACGTTCTGTCGACCCACCCCCCCCAGCCTTGCTTTGTTCTTTGATTACTATAATTTAACTAATTGAGATAAAACTGATTCTAATTCATTAGAAATTACAGTAATTTTTTTTTCAATAAAACTAATATGTTATATTCAGATATAATTCAATAATTGTTTGTGTTTCCGGTCTATCTATCTGTTCAGCACTACAAGATTGGCTCGCCTGTTTGTTTACAATTCAGCCACTTTCCGTTGTAGAGATTATTAACTTGTATTGTAAATTGACTGAAAGATTTCACATTACTGTTTGTATTTATTCACTTAACACTCACGGTAGTGTACTTCTATGTATATTTATCTATTATAAACCTTCGCGTGGGAAATCTGCTTCATTTAGGCAACCCCTGAATGACGGACTTTTTAAAGTAAGTTGGCAATAGGGTCTCAGGAATCAGTTCAGGAAAAGGGATTTCTTGTCCAAAAGAGTTTTGGAATCCCTGTTTTAATACAGTACAATCATGCAATAACCATAACTATCATAACTGATGACGTTATTTATTGACGCGGTGTTAACAAATACGCTATTAGAAATTAAATTCTTAACTTGATAACGTGATAATTTATCTGAAGCGTTGTATAATAAATTTTTGAGATTTGTGATTAAAGGGATTCATTGTTCATTCGATACCCTCTTTATACTTCTAACCTCATAACATATAATTATTAATATTTGATTAATGAAGTGGACAAACTTTTGTTAATTACCACGAACACTGCCCCACAATCCAACCTAACCCCACCAACCCCCAATGTGGTAGGCTCTAGCTTTACATGGCCTCTTGTACCATCCTATTATAGTTTGTCGTATTTATTGTCGTAAATTCAATGGCCTATCTAAACATTGATAGGGTATTAATTTAACACACAAAATACTGTTTCAATCTATCTAACCTGAATAATCATACCTATTAATGATTGGTGTGAAGTACGGACTGTCATATTTAAAGGCCAATAAAAATTAAACATTTTTACATATTTTATATTAATTATAAACAACTGATGATAAAGGAATGCATGAAGTTTTCTCTATAAAAGTGTTGGTATCAGATTCGAGGCTTGGTTTAGTTGTTTCGTTCCTTACGCAGAACTCAGCTTCTTTAGTTTCCAGCTCAATGGGCTGTAATACTAGATGCTCAAGACGAAAACTTCCTTGATTTGTTCCACTGTTGGTTGATGTTCCCAAGTGCCAGGTTTCTCCGGAAACTTCGTAATAACGTGATTACTTTCCTTGTAAAGTTTCAAAAAACAATTCCAGGGATCACAACACTTTAGTCTCGCGTGCCCTATTTTTATTGTCAGCACATTTTCCTTAATCTATCAATAAGTATATATATATATATATATATATATATATATAATGAGGATTTCGGCTATCTGCTCCAGCGGTTGGAATTTTAGTTTTGCAAATTTTCAATGGAAATGCGTCCATCTTCGTCAGGCATTAATTTGATTTGAATGGCTACTTCTATTGATCATATGTTTTTGGAGTTTTATTTCATTTTAGTATGGCTTTCCACGTTTCTGAAAGTATGACTCCGTCCACTCCGTTTATAGTATTTGTCCTCTTATTTATTTCTAAGGCTTCCAGGACTAATCTTTTTCCGAGGTGGTCTTCTCTATGTAAAACCTTTGTCTCGTCAAATTTAATTTGGTGGGGACAAATACTTGCGTGTTTGGCAATGGCGGATGTTTTTGTTCTATTATGTTTTAGGTCAGCCATGTGTTGGTTGACTCTTGTAGTTGTCTTCTTGCCTGTTTGCCCCACATAAACCTTACCACAATCACACGGTATCATATACACTCCACTGTCCTGTAATAATTGGGTGTCTTTTGGGCTCTTTAAATATTCGTTGAATATTTTATGTGGCTTGAATACAGCTCGTAAATTATATTTTCGAAGTATTCTTGCCAGCCTTTCTGAGGTCCCCGCTATATAAGGAAGTGTAACGTTGCTTAATGGTTTAACTTGAGTATTTTCAATGTCTTGTTGAATCTTGTTATCCAGTTTCTTCTTAATATTTCTTAATACTCTTGTTACTTCCATTTTTTTGTAGCCGTTCTGGTGGAGTTCTTCTTTCAACTGTGCTATTTCATTTTTTAAATGGGTTTCATTGCTGCACAGTGAAAAAATTAAATTTGACGAGACAAAGGTTTTACATAGAGAAGACCACCTCGGAAAAAGATTAGTCCTGGAAGCCTTAGAAATAAATAAGAGGACAAATACTATAAACGGAGTGGACGGAGTCATACTTTCAGAAACGTGGAAAGCCATACTAAAATGAAATAAAACTCCAAAAACATATGATCAATAGAAGTAGCCATTCAAATCAAATTAATGCCTGACGAAGATGGACGCATTTCCATTGAAAATTTGCAAAAACTAAAATTCCAACCGCTGGAGCAGATAGCCGAAATCCTCATAATGACGATACTTCCCAGCGATGCAGCCTCAAAAATAGAATATACATATATGTATATATATATATATATATATATATATATATATATATATATATATATATATATATATATAAGTACATATGTATGTATATATATATATATATTTATATATCTATATGTATATATATATATATATATATATATATATATATATATATATATGTGTGTGTGTGTGTGTCTGTGTGTGTGTGTGTGTGTGTGTGTGTGTGTGTGTGTGTGTGTGTGTGTGTGTGTGTGCATGTGTGTGTGAGTGTATGGGTGTGGGTGTGTTAAATAAAACTATAAGTCATACTTGTTAATGACTGAAATCGGGCCAGTAGAAGAGGTAAGTCAAAAATTTTGGCTCGGGATGTGGACTGGGTGTTCATCCACGAAAATATATAAAAGTACGCCAAGCAGGGGCAGGGTAAACTAAGCAGATTTCCCAAATGTTGGCATTACATATTCTATACTTCTAAGTAAAATTCTGCTGAGTAGAAGTGGTGAAGAAACAATATTTGGTATATAAGCATAAATAATGAGGTTCATGTGATAACAGCTTGGGTTTTTACGACATTAGTAGGAGTAGAGGGCTTACTCAAGGATGAAAACTAATAACTTGAAATAACGTGGTAAATATTAACCTTAGAGGATATTTGTATATAGGAGGAATTAAATTTACAATCAGATTAGTTTTATATACTTTTTCAATGCGACGTATAATAACGGAGAAATTTTGACTTTTCAACGTACTCCTCCTCTAAACCCCTCCCCTCCCCCCTTGAAAATTTTACCAGTTAACGAACTTTATCTACAGTTTTGAATGAAACGCTTATATTTCGGGTTTGGTAACGATAAAAGAATAATATATATATATATATATATATATATATATATATATATATATACACACACACACACACACATACAACTTTTAACAGCCCTCATTTTCGTCATCTCCTAGGTAGGATCAACTGCTGATTGCCCTTACGGTAAATCTCCCATAAGAATCTGTGATGGTGAGGAGTGGGAAGAGAATGTTGTCCAGTAAAAGTTGGCTTTACTATAGAGGGTTAAATACAATAATTATTTTATGAGATGTACCAGAATCAAACGAAAACAACTACTCTACTGATATTTTTATTGTAGACGATAATAAATTTGAATAATATTGTATTTAAAAATCGTTACTTCGCCTCCAGTATTCATAATTATTAGCTCAGTAGCAATTCGGATCAGGTAATAAAATAAAACATAAATGTGTGTAATCAAAATACATTTTATTTATGACATAAAAATAAAAAATCTACATTGTAGGTTATAGCATTTGAGAATAATCAATCAATTATAATGGGGGTCAATAAATTTATTTTTATTTTGCTAACAAAGTTTAAGGATAATTCAATTTTAACTTATAAATGTTTTTATATAAAATATATATAGTCATTTTTGTAAATTCTCACTTTATAAAATTTTAATATGTGCTGCAAATATTATTAATAAAATTTACAATGCATAATTTTCAATCATTTATTCATTCTTTATTATCACATCACAATTAATATGTTTTATACTTTTTCACACCAGTAAATGACAGCTTTAAAGCTTTCTTAAAAAAATATTAATAAGAGCCATAACGTTTTGTTATGGACTAAATATATCTTTGAGCTTATATATTTACGTAGAAATTAATTATATATATAATGAGGAATGGAAAAAAAAGAGCATTTATTTTATATGAAAGTAATTTTCAATTTATTGGCCTAAAACGGAATTATGTGTATAATAAACTGTAAACTACCTTTATAAATGGGAATAAATGCTCCATTTTTTTAAATGAAAACCAACATATAATGTGCAAGAAAAATTATTTTTCACAATCAATGCAACAAAACACTTTTAGATATTTTAAGAAACCTACTCATAGTGCTATCTATGTTCTAATGTAATAAAGTAGATTTCATTCATAGTTGACTTATTTAACATTCAAACACGAAGAAACATTCATAGCCTGTTAAAAACTCTTTATGATTAGCTCACATACTTACCAATAATAATAAATAACTATATACATCAGGTAACCGTTAGGTAGACAATAAAATTATTCAGAGTTTATTTTATATGTACAGTTTTTTTTTAACATTAATTATTCTATAGTGAAATATAAACTTCTAGCCATCTTACACACCTACATAATTTCTTCAGACATAAAATTAAAAAAAAATAAACCTTATTGATATACAAGGGCATAGCATATGTATAATGAAATGTCAAAATAGAATAGTTATTAATACAAATCTTTATATTAATTATCTTAAATATAGCATAATTATAACTTTTATACTAATTACTACATAATTTGTACTATAACATAATGGAGAATTAAGAAAAAATAATAATCAGTGATCTTTTTCTTTTTTGGTATGTTACAATTACGATATAGCTTTCGTATTTTCGGAACATTTTTAAATAAGAGTTCATTTTATTAGTTAACTCTAAAAAGATCATTCCCATTTATTATGGAATGGAAACGAGATTAATACAGAACTACCCTGCATTAGTGTTCATTTTCTATAACTTATGACCACTTTTACTGGATTTGTATAATATTTTCTGAATGGACACATGTGCTGTTTTTTCTTATAGGAATGGATTTATAATTGATATTTCATAGGCGTTATAAACGTTTCATTATTACGTTCAGCCTATTAATGTAGAGTTTTCTTTGAGAGAGCTTGTTTTTCGTTATATATATTATTTTATTTAATCTCTAGTTCCCTAGTAATCATCAACTTTTTAAACACATCTCTCATTATTGGTATCGTTAATTTATGGATGAAATAAGATTTTTAAATATGTCCAATATGAATTGTGATTTCATAAAAAGGCCAATCTCCATTGATATTTATTAATCTGCCGCAGTGACGACATTCAAAGGAATCTCCCTAATCTTCTGTGGTTTCTAAATCGTACGTCTGATTCTCTGTCATTTATCGATTTTGTGGGAGGCAAACAAATGTTTGGTACATTGGGTAACCACCTGACGGGGCTTAGGAGTAAGCAGAAGAAAGAACCCTAGTGACAGACCTAAGTAAGTTTAAAGTGATGACAGAAGTGCTCATACATCTTCTTACTGTTAGGTACTTAGCCATTCGAGGAACAAAGCCTCTGATGGTAAGAGGAGATCTAATAATTTGGCCATTAATTACACATTTAAACTAATTATCGTTAAGACATTCCTAACAGATATGTTCTTGGAAGACTAAATATGTGATAGTATATGAATGTTTCTAACGTACTCGTTATTTCACCATCTGCTAACGAATTGTATATTAATGTGCATTTTTTCAACGGTAAATCCATGATAAATCTTGTAAGACTCCACAGCCTAGCTTGCATACTCAATGGATGATTTCAAGTTGTCAAACGTCTACGAGCCAGAGTCAAAATAATAACAAAGACGCACCACTAATGAGCAAATCTTATCGGATAAAAATAATAAAATAAATCTTAAGGGAGGAATTAGATAAGAAGTTAAGATAATACGGTAAAAACAGAAATTGCAAACACGTGCAACACTACGCTATTTATCGAAACTACATATCATAACTTCCAGAGCTTAATAATAGAACTCTTCACCAACATACCTTCAAAATATGGACCAAAAATAAATCGTAGAATTGATTCTCAAATATGAGTAGAATCTCTATTGCTGATTTCCAAGAAGTAAAATTTTCAATATTCAGTTCAGTAACCTTCCAGTGCTCAAAATATTGTGCTATTTTTACTAAATTATCTAACATTTTCAGAATAATGAAAATTTACTTTTGACCAAATGTAAATCGGTAAACTGTGTGTAGCCCTTCACCACTCTGTGAGCCGGATCAGACTAGGTGGGAATTTCTATGTTCTATGAAGAAATTGCATATCTTTATACACGAATTATATATGGCCTCATATTTAGAAAAAATCTAAGGAAAACTTTATCATGTCCTAAACTCAACATTTCTTGCAATTTGAAGCTCATAGGTTTCGTAAAAGGAAAACATACCATCCATTAATTACCCTTGAAAGATATAATTTTTTTAACTGAGAAAATACAAGGCATTCTCAATTATTTATATTTATCTCCTATAAAGTCTTCCTTATTTTGATAATATATTCATATATTGAAAATATATACATATATTTTGTTTACTATTATATACATAAAAATAACTCAACAGAAATCGTACTACATATGCCAGAAGAATCATCAAATATATTTAAGAAATGAACGCTGGAGCCATAAATTTCATTCCATTGTTAACTCAGTGATTAGTAAATTGGTGGCATTTTGATTTTAGAATGTTGACCTCTCTACCACCTAATCACGAAGCCATATTGACTGGAGATTGAAATGTGACCCCATACAAATCAATCAGTGTTACCAATGTAGACCAACATCAATAAGCAACAAAGTTTTGGATTTCGGAATTTTATTTAAAAAACAACTCAGTTCTGTTAGCTTTAACAAATGTTTCTCTTATTAAATTTATTTATTAATTTTGGATGCCAAAAATTCTACAAATTTCATGAGTAATTGAAATGATCCCTTATGGATATACCTGAGTGCCACTAATTTGAAGAAACCTATTTTATTTTCATTCTTTTCATAAAACATTCGAAATATATATAAATATTCTTTTCTTGTTAGTAAGTTGCTTTAAAATTCACTGTGGGTTTAGTTATAATTGTTTGTACATATGTAATTGTTTGAGGAGATGATATAGGTTAGATCAAGTATAACTGTTGTTCGTGAATGTGACACTTGATATAATTACTATTAGTATGAATCGTAGTTTCACGAAACATTTGTTTAAGATCCAATTACATAAGACGTACCTTAATGATGCAATGGTGCCATTTCATCCACAAGATTCATTAAATATGTGAATTCATAAATACACTTATTAGTACACATAATATGCGGCATATTAAACTGTGTTTAACGCATTATTTGTAATACTAATGATTATTCACACTGAGTATTCACAAAAAATACTGGCAATGAGTAGTGGAGGGAAAGAAGATAGTCTTTCTAAGGAGTGCGGAGTAATATGTTATTTCACACGTGTGGGATTTATTATTTTACGAT
This sequence comes from Riptortus pedestris, assembly GCA_019009955.1. Lineage (NCBI taxonomy): Eukaryota > Metazoa > Arthropoda > Insecta > Hemiptera > Alydidae > Riptortus > Riptortus pedestris. The sequence goes on along the minus strand of CM032229.1, from coordinate 93,283,318 downwards.
TAATAAATAATATATATTAGGTTCACTGGAATTTACTGTCTTTTGCAGAAGTCGTAAAGGTCTTAGATGTACAAATCAGGTGAAGATGCTCATAGCCTGGTAGACTAGAGTACGACCCAATTTTGACAACACTTTTGGTCCAGGTCAGAACACCCCGCAGCTTCTAGGGTGACCTGCGCCAGGACTTTGACTGGTTCTCAAGAAGTCCCTGTCCCAGCCAATGCCTCAAGCTCGGGGTCCTTGGTTATCTCGTCGATAGTTGCTATTGACACCTTTTTATCGTTACACATCTGCTCGGCAGATTCCGAAGCCGCCTTCCTCTTCTCCTCGTTGGTATAGTAGAATGCCGTGTGGTTCCTGTTGTAGAGGAGACCCGCGACTACAGCAGCCATCGTGATGACTAGCAGAGCAACGGCTGATCCTGCAGCTATCAGACCGAGCTGTGTGCGGTGAGTGAGAGCGAGGCCAGCGAAACCTTCCTCCTTGTAGTCCAGGCCCGAACCGCAGCGACTCAGCTCATCAGTAGTGAGGGAGCCGAGCGTGCGGCCACGGAGATGGTACGGCATATAGCAGACGGCCTGCTTAACCCAGCTGGAGTTCAAGACGTTCTTCATCATCGGCAGGATGTGACAGAGATCGCATGCCCATGGGTTTTCCTCGAGGTAGACCATTGTGAACGGCTCAAGCCGGTTCATCGATTTCTCGTCAAGAAAGTACAGTTTATTTCTGGAAATATCAATTGAACTTAAGCTCGGTACAGGAGCAAGCAGTTGTAGTGGAAACCTGAAACAGGAATAAGTTGAAATAATTAGTACAGCGTTAAATTATTGTAAATATTTTAGGATATGATAGATGTAGTTCTCCTTTATTAAATCTTAAAATTCAATAGATTGATAGGACTGTGACAGCTACCTTCTTATCCCGCCTCTGTCAATATTCGTATGATTTTGGACTTTCTTTTTCTTTTCTGTTACTGATGTGGTGAAATCAGTAGTTAAAATAAAGATTCAATGAATGAAGACAAGATCTTTCTTATCCTGAAGCTTTCGATCCAGCAACATCGACTAATCAGCAATAGAGTTTAAATATTTGTTATAAATAATATATTAAACAAATTAGAATAAATCCTACTTAAGTGCCTATTGGCTCACAATTAAAACTTTTCAATATTACAACTATAAAGAATCTTTTTAAAGCAGCAATTTGTAGCAAAAACGAAAAGATTGCATGATTGGATACCAACCATTTTCTTATAATTAACAAAATAGTTCAACCAATATATGGGAATTAAGAAGTACACAGAACTCAAAAAAGCAAACTTTTCTAGTGAATGGGTTTTCTTGTATGGCTCGAACTATACATATTCAGGTGGGGAAGTATGGCTCATCCATTGGCATAAATTTCATTTCTACTTTGGCTAGATAATTATTTTAGAGGGGCTCAGGTTAGCCATATTTGTTAAGGCATTAATCTTAATGTCACTTGAAAAACCTGGAGTAGGTGGATCAATTTCCACCTGAGACATAAGAAGGGTAATATAGCATAGGATGTTTTAGTGATACCTTAATCTACAAAAGGATACTAAAGTGTTGATAACTCGTCCCAATTAGCTTCAGTAAGACAAGGTGGACATTAAATAATAACGAAGTAATTATGTAACTGAGTCAGAGAGAAAAATAACACTAATACTCTAACTCCCCTAATATGAGTTATTTAGTCGGATCAATGAATTTTCCAAAACCGATTTTACATTAAACAATTTGTTTTATGAAAATTGTTCACAGACATTCAATTAAATATCAAAACAATTTTTTGACAGGACCTCTTGGTGGTGAAAACATTCTTGTTAGTGCTATATACCGACAACTTTATTATTCATACACCCATGAACTCTGTCATGAACAGGAAGAGGACCTCAAATGAAGGACAATGAATAAATAAACTGTCAGCTGGACTAAACTGGTCAAGAGCTCTCAACATTTCTACTATATGAATGCTTCATTGTCATCCATATTCTACGTGGGACTAAAGTGGCGGCTTGACAATTTCACTATGTCAAAATGATATTTCCACTTATGAATTTCCCTCTCATTACTCATCAATATGCAATATTTAATTTGAGAAGAGAATTTGTTACCTTGTTTCCATAGGAAATAACTATTCAGTGACATATTATTTCATCACAGATACCAGAGATTTACAACTCAATGGTATTGAACTAAATTATTTCCTATAAAATTTCCAAATTACAGAGATGGTCATTCAAAACTGCTTCTAACTGAATTCAAATATGGCCGAGTTGGCTTTTCTCTAAAGCAGGATATTGTTTTTATCATACATGAACTCAAAACAATGTCATGTAGAAGTCTTGTACAGACTATCTTATTAAAGGACAAGGTGTGAACTTTGATGAGAACCTCACGGTAGTTGTGGAAAGTAAAAATCATTAAGTGAATATAGAAGGATTGAAAGTGGAAAACAATATTGACAAAGCAAAGAAACCGTTTGAAAGGAGATTTAAGGCTGCAACTCACCAATATTGGACCAGATTTAGCAACAATAGTTTGGCAGAAAGTCAACAGGTTAATCCACCAAACTGTTTTTTTTTTAACTTTACTTTGCGATTATAATGTTTTAAAATATTTTTACTTAATTTACATTAGTAATTATTAATTACACTTGATATTTATTCAATTTTTTAAAAAATTATTTCAAATTTTTTAATCTCACATGGTAAACTTAGAGTGGCGAGTTCGATTCCCGCCAGGGCAAAGGAATTTTTTTAGTGACGGAATTCATTAAATAAAATCCTTACTGCCATCCTGGCTAGATAGGGTGGTAACCTGTATATAACCCGTCCCAATCAGCCTTAGTTGCCAAAATTGAACGTAAATAATAATTTAATTATTTCAAATTTACTCACTTAACCAAACTCGAAGTTTTTAAATTGGTAAGTATTTTTTATTGATAGGGAAAAAATGGAGATAGGATTTTAAATGTATTTTGTCTATGGGGGTCATGGTATTAGTTCATTTTGGAAAAGGTGCCTGTTTCACAAATTAGTTTTTTTTTGTTTTTTTTTAATTTCCTTTGCACCAGGGAATCAGACTTCTATGAAATACCCATTCCTCCCAACGAAGGACTATTTCAGCGTTTTATTTTTTTTTAGAATTCAAAAATAGAATAAGATGGGTCTATTTATTTAGTGTAACTATTTATTTAGTATTCAAGCATAGCTGTAACCCAATGCTTTTCATTTTCATTAAGCGTTTAGCGCTTTCAACGACTACAAATAAACAAGTACTAAGCTGCCCACGATAGAGACCACGAGTAGTGAAATTACAAAGCTTTAAAAAGTATTGTACTTTGAACGATTTATTAGAGCCATTTAATTAAAAATGAAATGACTCCTGGAATCAACTCCTCATATTACAGTTTTATGATGAAAAACCCCAATGCATATTTAATGACACCAACTCACCTCATTCAATGTGAATGTTTATTAATTGTGCATATATGTCAAAAGTGCTCTGGTGCTTCAGAAATCTTAAACTGTTTTCCGTTTGAAATAGTTAATTATCTTTTCTCCCCCCAATGCTTTTCGATTAAATATTTTAAGCGTTAAAAGGGGTTAAATGCCTTAAGAAAGAAATAGAGTGTTTTAATTGTATAAAAAAATGTTTTTAATGAAAACTATTATCAAATTTTTCTCTCTTCCCATAATAGAACCTCCTACAAGATAAAAAAAACAGAAATTTTTAATAGAGTCATTTGCAATGTTAAGTGCTGTTCATCCGAGAAACTCAATCAAAGGATCGATTTAAATAAAAAAATAGGAGAAAAAATATTCTTTCAGCTAATACCAAAATCACATAACTTATTTTCGGTGTCGCAGTAGGCTTACAACTGTAGCATTATACTCTATCGTGCAGCAATACTTGGGAACAAAAAGTAACTAGGTTTAATAATTCAATTCATCCTTTTTTAGGTGCTAGATGGTGAAGGAATCTGGAATTTCAGATAAGAAAACAAAGGTCTCCTTCCTTCACAGGTATTTATTCTATGCGCTTTCAGAGCATATGCTCAATCATAAGTGCCATGCTCTTCACAAGTATGCTACTGGAACCAACGAAGCCTGAGAGTATGCTCTGAAAATGCTCTGTAGCTGTGAAAATGCTGTGAAAGAATAAATAACTGTGAGGGAACCTAGGCCTTTGTTTTCTTACCTGAGATAATATTGGTAACATAAATATTTGGTTATTCATAATTTAATACAAAATTTCGTATTTTTAATTATGTTAACCATTTTCATCAATGTTTTTTTTTCTTTTTAAAACAAACTAATGAATTAAAGAGTAAAAATAATTACAAGAAAAATTTAGAGTGAGATTGAACTACAACTGTATTGATAGTTTAGGTAAATTATTATTTCTCAGTTGTATAAAGTGAGGTTTTGGATTACCTTGTGAGACCGATTCCTGAGAGGTTAAGATGTCTGAGTCCTTCAACCGGAGACAGTAAACCAAGTGGCAACCCCCCTCTCATATCTAGGTCAGCCAAGCTCAGCTCCTTCAGCCTGTTAGTGACCTGAACAAAATAAAGGTAATCATGAAAGTATTGAGGTGACGTCTATTCCAGAATCGCAAACACAAACGAACCATGCATTTTCAATTCGCCAATATTATGTTTATTTTTTTTAAAAAAACAATAACAAGTATTGGATTGATAACTCTTTATACTATTAAAAAAAATTCACGTATTCAGTGAGCTATACGATTCATAATGCTAGGCCACATAGGAAAGTTTGGAATTTTTTATGTGGTACTCGGGATGAAAAGGTTGGATAAAACGCATTAATACGTCATTTCTGCCATTATGACAAATTAATTGATGATATAAAATTGGCCTAACAACAACATCCGCTATCACACGTTGTGCGAAATCAACATGACAATGTTTAAATAATAAATTACACAAATTAAATAATCTAAATGTTCGTATTGTTTAGATTTCAATAAATAACGAAGGTATTTTATAAATAAAATAAATAACAAATAACAATTGAGGAGAATAGGGGCGGGGATTCAAAACTTCCCAAATCCGAATCACACTAATAACTATCATATAAGTCTAAAAATATAAAATCAGTTGCCATAATATGCCATTATTAAAAACACTTTAATGTGTAGTAATAAAATTGTTGACTCCCTCTGTAGTTTTTATTACATAACTCGTTTATACTTCATTATATGACAAAAATTACTCTAAATATCAAAATAAACACCTTGTGTTATTTGCATGTTTGCCAAAAAAAAAATGTCGAAATGGAAAATTTTTCATTATAGGTTTCCCTTATAAGCCCCACTCCTCGTCGCGCCCTAGAAAAGTTAATATAAGTTATTTTGATGGAGGAGTTGATGCTTATACACTTAGCGAGTTTTGTTAATTTCGGTTCAGTCTTTTGTGTCCAAAAAAATTGTTGGTGTATCAAAAGTTTGCGTATATCTTGTTTATACTTTTTCGCTTTGTTTCTTGCTTAACGACAAAAGTTACACACATAACAAAATAAACAATTTACAATTTTTTTTATATATATATAAAGTTTGAACTTTACACATTTTCATCATCTCCTAGATATGACCGATGGATATTTGAGGTAAATGACGCCATGAGTACAACTTCAACAATATCTGATTTCCCTACAGGGAAACGAACTTCTAATGTGCTATGTGAATATTTTACATGTATGTGAGTAAGTGTATAATTTAGTCTACTTAGTCATGTATAATAATGCAGGTTATTAACTACTCCCATTCTACTACTTCCATTAGGTTTACCTGGCTTAGTTGGATTAGCATCCTGCTCGGATTATACTTATCCCTTCCTTGTTCCATCTCCATCTGCCTTTGCTATTATGAGGTTTGGCTCGCGTCGATGCATTATTTATCTACAGTATAAAATCTCTTGTAGATTTCTCGTAAGGGTAATTAGCTATTGATTTCTCTGTTAACGCTATAGCGTTCTAAAGTTTTGTTTTGACCGTTACCGAACTCGATAATTAAACGATTTATTTAAAACAAAAGATGAAATTCGTTAATGACCGAAATCTTACCAGAAGGGGTGAGGGGTTACACGGTCGAAATATCTTAGCTGTGATTAGATGTATCTAAATTTGTTGAAAATTCAATTTGTTATAAATGTTACAATATCTATACATGTTTCCTGCATTTTTGGATGTATTCACATTTTTGGCACACCCACAGTTCTACTCCTACGATTTTCATTTTGTGTAACTAAGTAACTTATTACCTCATATCTAACTAGAATTTCGACTTCTGTATAGAAACGTTTTTACTAGAGGAGAAATAGAGAATATACGTTTAGATCGTCTGAGAATCATATACAAGCTACTGGAAAAGCTGATTGTTTTCCGCAGCCGACGTGACAGACATTAAACATTAAAAATTCCAAACTTTGTATTTCGATAAAGAACTTTAGAAAAAGTGAAAATTATAATGGCTAATACGACTCGTGCTGGGCGATATTGCTCTCTACTTTCAGCTAGTACTGAATGTTGGAACAGGAAAAGGCTCCTATTGAATATGAAAAGAACGAAAGTTTTCTTATATTTTTTAGGCTTGAAATCTGATAAGTTAAATTATTTAGTATGGAGAGGTTGATCAGTGGAACACACTTTTTGAATGGTGGTATTTGGTAATTTATAATAAGGGAAAGGGAATTTCCAAAAGGACAGGTCCCCCAGAGACGTGTAGACCTATAGGGGATGTATCGTAATTTACTTATACATGAAATGTAAATATAGGTTTTTGATATTTCACTATAAAGGCTATTTCATTCATTTAACCAGTGAAAGAAAACAAGGAATATGATATGATGGAGTATTCGAAATCAAATCTTCTCGATGATGAAAATACAAGAGTTAACAAACGTGCAAACAGGTCCCCAACATTCTTATGTGAATATGCTAGTAGTTTAATATTTTGAATAAATTAAAGATTATAAATATTTATTATAAATAAATGTTTATTATGACTGGGCGAGACGAAATAAATATTACTTATTCAGGGGTGGGATATGCCAGGGTTTATTTGTTATGGGTTCACAATATACTCCTCGAAGATCACTAGCCGTTAAACTCAACGTTTATATAACCTTGATTATCGTTCAAGGATGCTCTCAAATAATGGTTTTCTATGTGCCTCAGTTGACGGGGCTTATTCGCCCAAAATACGGTCTCAATAGCCAGCTTCTCCAAGTCAAGGATTGAAGTCAAAAATATTGATGATGAGTCTATTTGAGGGACTTTCTTACTAACTACAAATCCTCTGCTGATATCCAATCCTAAGGAAAGAATAAAGAAGAGCCGTCCTGCGAAATATATTTGCATTGTAACACATACTTGTGAATATATTAGCAAAATTAAGGACACATAAGTGTCCTTAATACTCAAAAGTGAGGGTACGGTTCACATATACTCCTTCACACGTGTGAGAATGGAGGCCCAGTAACCCGTATATACAGATAATATAGGAAGATGACACTTTTCTATTCTCCTTTCATGTAGTAGTTGGCCATTTCCAATTTTTAACTTCCTTTCGGGATTTGTTCACATTTCGACCACCCTTTCTTATCAAACTGCAAGCATTAGTTATAGATATTGGTAAGATATTTGTTATACCTGGAGTACGTAGGTGAACTCGTCTATCCTGATGTTGTTTCCACTGACGAGAAGAGACCTCAAATTGGGTCCCAATGGCTGGAATGTGATAGGTTCTAAACGGTCCAGTTTGTTGTAGCTCAAGTCAAGCTCCAAAAGCGATGTAAGGTTGTCAAACGCATGGTTGGTCACTTTGGCGATGTGACTGCGAGCGACGTTCAGGTACTGCAGCCTTCCCTATATGAACATTATTTTTATATTTTATTACACGTTAAAAGTTTTGAAATGATTTCAATGGATGAAAATCATCGTACTTGCATTGAACAATTAACTCATGTAGTTAGTGAATACAATTAGTTAAGTGTAAGTAAATGAGTAAACATTACCTGAGATTGGAATGTGCCTTCGAGAACGACAGGGAAGTGATTGCCGTCCAGCTTGAGAGACAGGAGTTTCCTGAGGTCGCGGAACTCTTCCTTGTCGAGATATTTGAACTGGTTGTCACCTAAGTCGAGGTGGGCGAGGTTCGACAGCAGACTGTAGATGTGGGGATTCATGTTCCGAAGATTACACGAACGGCAGGAGAAAACGCGCAGCTCCTGTCAAACAACAAGTGTTCGTGTCTGTTTATTCCATAATATGCGAATCCTTGATACAATACATGTTAAAATAAATTTTTGCTTAAGTCGTTCAAGCAAATATTAATACGCTTCTTACCCTATAAGAAGCAAATAAACTGAGCCATTACAAAACATAAAATATTGTATTCAAGATATCTCTACAAAAAAAAGTGGTTGATTGCATCTTCAAGATGCTTGTTAGATACGCAGGATCAATAAAGAGGCCTTGTCGCCCGGCGGTCGTTGTCCAGGCTAAATTGCTCAAATCAGCAGGCACTGACGATAGTACGCTGACTCTGAAAGTGCACTTTTCATAAAATTAAGACAATAGTAGAGGGCAAGGCCTCTTTATTGATCCTGATCAATTGGTTTCTCTACCGTCCAGGATGTTCCAGAGATATTTTGTTAGTTACGTTCATGATAACTCGTAAGGAAAATGATCACGAGAACAAGCAGTTATTTGCAGTTGCTATGTTCTGGCTTGGAAGAGCAGAGGCAACTCAAATTGAGATCAAAATAGCATGAATAGCAGCGAAAGTTCATAGTCAATGTATTTGCAGCATAGTCACACAGATGAGGTTTCAGGCAGAAAATCTGTGTGATGTACATGCAAACACGCTGCGTGATGACGTCGCCATTTAAAGTTACACGTTCTTAACTCGAAAATGTTTATTTGCTCATACCATACTCATTCAACACTATAGATCATATTAATCGGACCGGAAAAGAGGGGGGATTTGGAGTGAGGGGAATTGGAAATATCTGTGTTATTACGAGTTAAACTGAAAACTATTATAAAACCATTATTGCTCAACTATTGATGCTGCACAATTTCGCATTTTGAAAACAAAACTTTCGTGGTCTCAGCCTTCAGTAAACCCCCCCCAAATTTTGACTTAGCAATAGAGAATGTATGGTGGAATGGCATTTCTAGCGTGTTATACCAGCACGTGGGAGATCTGCTTACAGATTATAAAGCAGTTTACGCAGACCCTGAATGACGGACGTTTTTTTTCTCAACTGCTGCATAACATTTGAGTGAAATGTTAACTGGAGTTGTGTAATAACTCTTACAGACTCAATCGGATAGGGATGAATATGAATATGTAAGCAATAAATTTTCAAAAAAAGGAACCTTCGCAAACCAAATACCAACTTTGTTACAATGAAATAGCCTATAACTATAAAGACAACACAAAATTACGTTCCCTTTTAAAGTAAAATAAATAAATGAGTCATATTCCAATAAGAAAATTGTATACTGATGGCTGATAATTGCTGAATATTGATTAGAGGGCTACATATAAACAAAGAGAACTTTGAAACTGCCCGGAGCTATGAGAGCTACAATTGTATGTTCTGATATTGAATATCAAACAAGCAGGATATGAGAGACCCTAATGGCTGCAAACGCCCTTTGCTATTACATCTTTGATAATGCAATGATAATTTATTTATACTATACAAAAAGCAATAAGTATTATAACTTTAAACCGAACAAACTATTATTTGTAAAAGCCCTTTGTGAAATAATCGAGTTATGCTCATGAGGTAATTTTCAAATGACTTTTGAATTCACTACTGGTTCAACCGAGGAATGTAGTCCATTTGAAGTTATTTATATGTATATATACTACAATAAACATATTTAAATACCCGGTAAATGGGGTTCAGGGAGGGTTAAAAAAAAATCAATAATAACTATTGAAATGATGAGAACCACCTTATACTATTTAAAAATGTCCGTCACGCAGGGGCTGCGTGAACTAAGCAGATTTTCCACGTGAAGTTTTACAATAGAGAAATTTCACGAGAATCGAGCAGTTAAGGAAACGACCGAACTAGCTTTTGGCGGGAAAGTCACCCGTCCGTTAGCCGCCCAGATTTAATAAAAATGCAAATAACTCGGTTAATATTCAAGATAGAGAATAAACGCATATAACAATATTTATAGAAAATTTAATTTGCAATATGATTGATTCTGTACAATATTTCGATCCGACGCATAATAACGGAGATATGTCGAATTTTCAAAACTCCTCCCACTCTAAACCCCCCCTCCCACTGATCCGATTTCAGCCATTAACGAACTTGATCTTTCTTTTTACGTAAAACGCTTAAATATGAAGTTTGGTAACAATCAAACAAAAATTGCGACCGCTAGAGCGTTAACAGACACACACACACACACACACACACACAAACACACACACACACACACAAACACACACACACACACACATATATATATAATTTTGAACGGACCTCATTTTCGTCATCTCCTGGGTAGGATCGATGGACATTTGAGGAAATTTTTCAAAACTCGCGTCATGAGTACGACCTCAATAGCTGATCTGCTAAAAGGAGAAACATTTACACTCAGTACGGCATTAAATCAGAACCTCTAAATATACAGCTCTGAATATCTTTCACAAAGCTTTTCCAGACAAACGATGTTCTCCTTTTCCCTACTAGAGTTCCTTTGCTATATATGTTCAAGATATGCTTGGTGTGATGGAGCTGTCTTCTATAGTATCTTTGATTCTTTCCTCTTTTCTCTTTCTTAATAACTCTTAAGTAGATAACTTATATCAGACCAAGAAAGCATTCTTCTCTGGAATAATTTTGGTTTTTATATAAGCTTCCAAACTATTATTCTATGTGACTAGCCTGCCCAGATATTCAAACATTATAAAACTATAAAACGTAAACTAGGCCTCTGTTATGCTTATTTTGGGTTCTTCTTGTAAAATCTTCCAGAGGACCTACTAATTTCTTGATATTACAAGCTGTTGATCAGTAGATTTGAAGATAGGTAATGAGGATGTATTTGATACCACCATTGATTGTCGAAATTTATCCAAGGACGAAAATCCTTCCTTCTTAAAAAAAAAAAAAAATGAATTACGAAGACGATTGAGCATTTTCTGAAAAACAAACCTCATCCTTGTCAGAACCTTGTAATATATGATAGGATCTAAATATATACATAAAACCATTAGGATGACAAAGTAGATACCTAAGAATAGATAAATAGAATGAGTATGTTATGTTGTATTATAAATTATTCTATTTTCATATAAGGGGTTTCTCGTTATCAGGGACTGAAAATGAAGCATATGTACATCAATAGCATTAGTATTCAGCGGATGAAAAGGGGGTTTCTTCAATATTCCACCTTTTAGCTACTTTTTTGTAAATAAAAGAAAGGAAAATGTAGACAGAAACGGATCATCAGTTAAGTTAAATACCCCAATGGATAAAAGCGATGGGAAACTTAAACGTTTTGATGGAGTCCGCATACAGAAGAGACAAATTGCCGGAACGCTCAATTGGTAAGTAGTGTGTGACAACTCCCCCTACAATTGTAATAGCTCCTCTAGAATAAGATTACAGACAAATTGAATTAAGTCGACAATAGCTCCTCTAATAACATGTATGACACAGCTCCTGCTGACTATTAAACTCACTCAAAGAGTAAACTTGAGTCAACTTCTCTAAAGAGAATTCATAACTACAATAACTCCGAGAACATCTTTAATGGCTTATTCCGAAATAACATTTTCCCTATATATCCAGTAACTGTACATATTTACATCTCCTCTACTTAATAGAATGAAACATAATCATAAGTTGAATTTCTAAAAGTCATTAAGTTACATTTAAAATTAATATAATTTATTCTGATATGAAGTAATTCATGAGATAATAAATTATAATATGAAGTTAATTGGAGGTATAGACGATTTTTTAAAAGCAAACAGCATTTCACAAAGGCGTATCTACATAAATAAAAGTCTAATGTTTTTCTGATATTCTATTTAAATTCTACGGGGTTAGGTTTTTATCGCGTTTCAAACGTGTTTATGAACAAGGGCATCAAAACTGAAAACCTTGTCTGCCTCTCCGCCTGATTATTACTCCATCACTCATAAACGGCTAAGAGGATTTCCATGGGCTTTATTATTTGGGTTTCGATTATCCTAACATAGTCTATATGAAAATACGAATTATGAACTAGGAGGAGGGAGGGAGGGTTACTTTGAAGTAAAAATACATATGGATCAGTACATATTCATTCGTTAGCATTGGTTTAATCGAAAAAAAAAATGTAAAGAACGAATTGTGTTTTGAATAAAAATTATGGATATAAAACTTCAAAGACTTTCATCAATTTCCGGCTTACGGAAGCCACAGGCTTAATTCGTGTTCTATCAAAAAGCCTTGATAGAAGTGAAAAATATCTTCTTTATGAGTTTAGGGAATGGATATTGTTACATGCACTACTTTATATTTACTAACCCCGTGGGGAGTGGGGGTTTACTCGGCGTCAAAAATATATTTGTCAATATCTTTCTTAATACTGGTGTTCAGTGCAAAGAACGAATTCTTAACCGAATCCATTTTTTGGGCCTAAAACGTTATATAGTTTTATGCATTTTAAAATGTTGATTTCCCATCTCGGTCATTAAATTGGAATTCATAATGTTCAAAACAGTCTCGTAAAAAAATTGAATTGTTTTGAATATGTATCAGGATATGAATATTGCCACCGTGGGCCCTTTTATAATTTACTACCAGGACAAAGGATTTTATTTAATGAGTTAGTCACTAAATAAATTCATATTGTCTATGTGAGAATCGAATCACGACCCTTGATTTACCAGACGAGATTAAAAATAACGCTTTAAGTCATATGGCTAACCTGAGAATCGTTTTTTATATTATATGCTAAGAATAATTCCTGTACTAAATAAACGACTTAGTAATTTGAACATCCGAATAACGTGTTTACATTGGCTAAATTAGAATTACATTGTTTACATTGGCTGATTGCCAAAGGATGTGCCACCTACGATTTCACAGTCCTTGCGTATCCACCTGGAAGGAAATATTCACTAATGCTAAGTGCCGTATGCAATGTTGTATAAGCTCCAGAAGAGGTACCAGAAGATTAAAACGGGCATAACTCTTACAACAAACTCACTGAATATATTATGCGATCAAGTTATTTCCTTTCAACACTATCATGCTCAAAAGTGCTTATTTAGTGTTCCACTCGCCGGTTAAATGGTTGACATCCAGTAAATAACATGGACCGACCAGTATCAAGACCTTATAACTGGCTTTAATTCAAATAAAACCAACGAGATAAGTTTTCTTAAAATATCTCAATTCTTAAGAGAATTGAATCTGAATTCAGAATTGGAATCTGAATCCAAAATATCCATTCCCGAACCACAACCTACTCCAGGACTGCCTTATTTAACAAATGAAGAAGGGCAGAATATTAAGAAAAGGAAAACTGAAGAAAAGTTAAATAAATTTAAGTTTCGTCCTAGAAGTTCTTCGATTCCTTCTACAGATGTGAAATCTTCCTGACTTAAAATCTTTCCCCCCAGACTTGGTCCTGGAGATACTTTGAATAAATCTAAGAAGAATACGTTTCCTAATGTCTGTCCAAAAGTAAGAACCATCGAACGAATCCTTCACCTCATTTTCTGTAATACAGATGGTTTTTAAAAATCTGTTCAATTTAAACATCAATGAATGCAATGCATTAACGAAGAACTCAATCCTGCTTGGTCATCACCAAACTTCAATAAGGAACATACCTTTCTCATTCAAAGCTCAGGAACCTTGCACACTTTTTGTAATCAGTTCATCCCTAATAGCCTGTCACATATACTTCTCTACTGTGAGAAGCTCATCGAAGACAGAAGTAAATATCTACAAACACTTTCCTCAGCAGTCAGTGATGTACATAAAATTGATGAGATACTTAGTATCGATAGCCTCGAAAATCTACACAAGATTTACTGCTTCATCACGTCAGCATGCAATACTCTGGAATCAATAAGTGCTGATGGACCACACTCCAGTTAAATGTTATTTTAGGACGGAAAAGGGGTTATAAAATGCTTTTAGTTATCTTTTATGTACTATATTTTACTATTTACACTATATTGTTTTTTTTGGTTTCTTTATAGTCATATTATTGTTAATCTCAAGAACTTGGATTTAATTTAAAAATACAGAATTGTTATTGGTTTATTTAATTTGTACAAGATGTAAATCTTTAACAAATGAATATATATTCTATTATATTCTATTCTAAAATATCTCAAGTCCACAGCAGGCTATGGAATCATCCTAATCCAGAAATCCTAGCCCTTTTCAGTACCACTCATCCCCCGGCGCCTTAAGAGACAATGGCCCAGAGATCTCCTATGGAAGTGTAAAGTGAAGTGATAGCAGTGGCTATTTTCTTCTCATGTGCCATTCCTCCTTAGCTCTTTACTTCCTTGCCAGGCAGGGAGAGGCTGCTCCTCTCATTGTGGCGAAGGGGTGAAGCTTCTGTCGAGAGCGATGGAGGACGATTGAACATTCACATTACCAAATGCATTTAAATGCAGACTGTAACATTCTTAATAGAATAAAATAATTTAGTGAAAATAATTTAATTTAAAATATCTCACCTGTACATCCTTGAAAACTTCGGGGTCTAGATGTTCCAGATCATTATAGCTAAGGTCCAATGTCTTCAGTTTTCCAAGTTTGAGGAAGAGTCGAGGGGAGAGTGACTTCAGCCGATTGCCTCTCAGCGACAGGATCCGAAGTTCGCTCAGATGATGAAAGGTCCCGGAACTCATTGACTCTATCCTGTTGTAGTCTAAATGTAGTTCCACCAGGTTCACGAGCCCTCTGAAGTTGTTGTCTAGAACCTACGCAAAAATAATAATTTTCATCTGCTTTAATACGAGTATATTATTTCATTTATCTTTAAATAAGTGCCTTTAAATAAATATTCCTAAAACAATCAAATGAGCAATGTTTAAAAAAAAAAAAAAAAAAAAAAAAAACATTCTGGGAATGAACACATGTAAAACATTGAATAAAATACTGAGTATGTAAAATCCTAGGTAGAAAATATCTTTGGTTTTATTTTCCCCTACTGTGTTTCGTTTAGAAGGGTTCGGAGAAATGTAATAATAAGGCAGGAAATAGGAATTTATACATTAAAAAATCTCATAAAATATTCATTAAACTCTTGAATAATACACTTGAGGAAAGTTTGATTATTAAAAAAAATATAATAACTAAATATATTTGTAATTTTCTTTCATTTTCATTAAATTTGAATTACAGGTTTCTGTGAACGATACTAATAAATTTAAAGTAAAAATTTTGTTTGTTATGAATACATTCATGAATCCCATCGCTTCTAAGGAGTAACAATGAATTATATTCAAATAGTTTTCCCTCAAAATTACGGCCAAGCACTCTGTTGAAATGTTCTCATGTTTAAAATCCAATTACCATAATACATCAACATACCATAAAATTATTTATCTATGGTAGTATTGTATATTTTAAGAAATAAATATAACTGGGAAGTTGATTAAAATTCATACACTATGGCTTCTCTTATTCATATTGTCTTACCATATTGAGTAAAGTATAAAAAATATAATAAAAATATCAATTTTACAAGAGGCCCTTCAAATAAAGTCGTTAGATACTGAGGTTAAAATTGGCTCTATGGCAATCTATACTGGGTCATAATTCTCTGACCTGTACATTATCTCGTTTTTTAGTAGTTAAACAAATAATTCTATTTTTTTCTAAAACAAAAAGGGCATTATCGCATTTAACTTTGCTTCCAGTTTCCCATGGAAGAAAAATGATATAAGCAAAAATGTGGAGCAACAGTTACCAATTTAATAGTAATTTTATCTAAAATTCTCAATAAATCAAACAAATAAAGTGACAGAAATATTATAAACTGCATAACATATTTTTAATATCTAAACGGGTGAAGATTGGAGAAAAGGTAGTAAAATTTAGTCTAATTTAGCTATTCAAAATTCAACCATCATTTCTTTCTAAAACAAAAGCTTCCCAATGGTCTGTTAGACTACCACCACATTTCGGCTTCTAATCTAGGCTAAGCCGAATTTCGTTAAATTGAATATTAATAACGATTACGAATTTATTCCCAGTTTCCTGAATCTAGGTCTAATCGTTAAAAAAATGTAAGGATTTTGACAGAAATAGGAAAGTTGTGAAGAAACGATAAATCTCGTTGAAAAGAAGCCCTCAAATAAATGATAAATTAGTGTCTATTACGAACATCTGTTAACTACCCCAGGATTCGAGCTAAAGCCATTGGTGGGGGCTGTCCTTAACAATCTTGTGTACTATTCGTTGCACACGGTTAGACATTACCTCCCTGATAACATAAACAAGAAATTTCTTAATAGAATCATTGTAAAGAAAATAGGTAAAAAGGAACATTCGAAAAATCCACCCACTCACGTTTGGGGATAAACTGTTGTACATTGTTAGCTATTGAGTGTTTTACACATCATAAACCATTATTGATTCTCATCATTGGGCCAGTCTTAAATAGATATATTTATTAAAATATTGAACAGAAATGGCAATAGCTTCATCCTTGAAGTTGACATCCTGATGAATATTGTGGGTGATAATCGATATAGTGGTTTGAAATAGGCCTGAATTATACTAAATACAGGTAAATTTATTTTTTGAGAATCTTGATGTTCGTCGCAAGATGAGTTTTTTGTTTTTATACTTTTTGGTATCTTGTATTCGTTGTCAATAACTTCTTCCTGATGATGAATGCATTAGAAAATCACTCAAATCCCCTGGTGACCTACTTCCCTAATGCGTTTCCGAGGAATTGACTTCCATTTTCATGGAAATAGTGAAAGGATTAAACCGTGGATAAAGTACAGGTTACATGTTGCTCTAATCGTCTTTTGAAATTTTAACAAATACTAATGCACCATTGGGCATTTATTAGAACAGAAGATGATTGGAAGGTCAACAAAATAAATATTAAAATGTCGCAAAGAAAATAAATGTTTTGTATAATTAACACAAATTAGCAAGTAACAGAGATGCACTTCTAATGAATTTCTCATTGTTTAGGGTATCGCTGAGTTTGACCCCAAATTTAACAAGTTTTCTATCCATAGACATTTCTTCATTGTTATCGAAAAATTATTCGCTTCCATGGACAAATACGTATATGAATTACTTCTCAGTCTTTATTATTAAAACTGTAACTTACTAACGTTCACTTAGTGCTACTCGGATCATTGGTATGGTTTATATACAGGTTGCTACTCTTTTCCTGCTATTGTAGGACTAAGAAAATTAATGATATCGTCATTAAATAAATTTCTATTGCCCGGGCTGGGAACGAAGTTTTTCATTTGACAGAGTGTATATAATAATACAAGCAAAATAATTTTAATATATTACATGACCATCGTCTTCGTAAAATATGATTTTCTCCTATTTCGTTGTAATAACAGAACTTGTGGCACCTTCGCTTTATACGACTTGAATATTTAATCATAACTTACTAATTTACGGTAAGGAGCATTTGCATGTTTGCTTAATAACTGAGAAGCATACATTTTCAATGGTATTCGTCGTACGTTGAGTTAGGTATGAATTTATTATTATTAATGTTGGAAATTCATACTCTCCGCTCCCATTTACTAATTTGCATATTTGGCTAGTTCGGACATACGGCATATTTTGTTACCTCGTCACATAACTTTGTTGGATCAGTAGTCGAACATTGTTTCGGTTCGGAAACATATCAAGGAATGTAACATAACAAATAATTTGATGAGATTCAAACTAAAACTGTTTAAGAGAAAAAATATTTCTATTGATTGTTTTGCTACACAAATGACGAATTTCATTTCATTTTTCCTAATGACAATGGTTGTTTATAGGCAAATAGAGAAATTCAAAAATAAACAATAAATAACGTTTCCTTCGTAGGATCATTACTTAAACTATGTTCTGATTTTCTATTAAGTCGTGAAGACTTGAACACAGTGGACGGCCTCAATATTAATTCCTTACTTTGGTAATTGAAGTTGGTTTTGTTTATATCCAAATAATACATACTATAGACACTCAAAGAGTTGACTTGTAGATAATGAATTAACTTTATACATAATGAGCGTTATGTCAAGGGAACACGGAAAATTGCAGAAATGGCACAACATGTATGTTTATTTATATTGTCCTCTTATTAAGCTGAGGATATTTTGATTCTCATTTAAGTTTTATTTTATATTTTAAATGAACTTATAAATATCTAGATTTTGTTAATATACATTCGAACTAGCATTCCATCACTACTTTACCAACAGTGAAACGAAGATTTAGATTAATATATATTAGGACATATGCTTTTCAGGTTTAATTCACTATACAAAATTGGGTAGGAAGTTTCATTCATGAATTCTGCTGAAATGGTTGGTGACTCCTGATCTAAAATGCGTTTTGTTTAATTGCAACTATTTAAATCTCTTGGAAGATACTCTTATCATTTTAGTTTACTATCTAAAACCCATGAGAGAATATCTTCGAAATTATATTTTTTCGTACACTCCCGTCTCTTTGGGCCAATAATGCATTCCTATTTGTTAAACGCGCCTCTTGTAGAAGTTCTAATTTTGTGTTTCTTCTGAATCCAAATAAGTTCTTGCGTCTGTGTTTATTATAATTTCCAGTTGTTATTCAATTGTTATGTCCCCTCTTTAAAATTAGAATTCAAAGTTCTTAATTATATATATATATATATATATATATATATATATATATATAAATGAATGTTTGTTTATATGTCCTTTATAGAATCGAAAACGGCTGAACAGAATTTTATGAAACTTGGTATGCTTATACTACTAACCCAGGTTAGGTTTTTGGCTATATTAATATTCTCTGAGACGAAGAGGAGTGGGGGTTATAAAGGAGGCCTGAAATTAAAAATAGTGATATTTCGTTTCCTATTGGTTTTTCGGCAAATATACACATAATAAAAGTTGTTCATTTTGTTATTTAGAGTATCTTTTGTTATATACACTTTTGTTGTACATAGAAGGATAAATGAGTAATAGCCTAAAAACTATAGTGGGATTCAACAATTTTATGTGGCCCAAAAGACTCAACCGAACTAAACGAAACTCCGTATGTGATTTGGTATGAACACCTCCCTGATTATAAGCTATATTAAAATGTAACAAGAGTGGGGGTTATAAGGGATTTATCAAATATAAAATCGAGATATTTCGTAATCTATTCATTTTTCGGAAAACGTGCATATAACAAAAGTTGTATGTTTTGTTATTTAAAGAAACTTTTTTTATATGCACTTTTGTCATATAACGAAGTAAAAATGAGGTATACATGAAAAACTATACAAGGGGTCAACAATGTTATAGGTGTAAATCCTAAGCATTGAGACGGAAAAATGCAAAAATATTGAACAAAGTATAGCCCCAAAAAATAACATCATCATTGAGCCTCAAATGATTTCCCGGGCGAAGCCGGGTATCTTAGCTAGTAATCTTATAAAAACTAGAGTCATGATGAGTAAATTATATTCCTGCCAAATTAATTAAATTACAAGCAGGTCTTCTTAAGCCATAATACTTGAATGAATTATAAGTATTCAATATACATACGATGGAGCCTATATTTGGATTAAATCTCCTCAATTTTTTAGGCTCAGGTTAGCCTTCTGCGTTATGGCGTTCGTCTTAATACTCCCAGTTAATCTAAAGTCTTGGATTCGTTTCCCGCATGTGAAAAAGTATTTATTCAGAGATAAACGAACTGAATTATATCCTCATTTCTTTCTCAGCTAGAAAAGAGCACTAGACTATGTATAAGCCGTAATGATAAGCTATAAAAAATAAAGTGTATATCGCATATCATGTCTAAGATATTGTTTATTGTTGTGAAGAACTAATCATCTTCTCTGAAAATTTACCCCTAATTTATCACTTAGAACTTTTTCGGCTTTCATTTTCTATCTTACCAGAAAATTTGAATTGGAAGTAAAAAGTATGCTTTCGGCGTTATGATAACTATTATACTGTGAATTGGTTGGTGAATGTTGGCGAAAGTAAACATGTCCTCATGCCCTATCCGTCAACCTATAATAAATAGAATACGAATAAAACAAAATTGAGTTTTTGGACAGTAATATTTTTATTTTGTTCATTTTATTCTCAAAATGAACTTTTTGTGTTTAAGTTTTTCTTCTTCTAACCTTCCAAAACTATAACACGCCATAACATCGAAGGAAAATTTACTTTTTTCCTAGACGATTGTTATTTATTTAATTATACCTTTTATTTAATGTGACACACTATGATATTCAGTTCTAATTTTTACGGAGTTGTACAGTTATTTATAAATGCCTTAAAGAAAAACTAGGTCCGAGGATCATTTCAAATATTTTATTGTTTTTTCCGTTTTATACCCTTTTAAAGCTTGATATAGCTCTAAAACTGGGCTCCGATGGATGGATGGGTTAATAAAACTTCTAAACCTCATTAAAACTGCAGAAACTGGCCTTGCGTTATCTATGGGGAATCCTTTCATATGGTATGAATACTTGATAAAATACAGACAGTGATTTAAATGGTTAATGAATCATTCATTATTGAAGTTCAATTCTCGATATAAAGTTAGTATCTGAACTCAGTTTTAACCACGGAAAAAATGGAATGTGGTTACATATCTACACCAATACGTGTGTACGTATCTTGAGTCACTGTTCTTGAGATATCTACAAAAAAAATTAAATAAATTTGATTTCTTACAATTAGAGCCGTTATTTTCAAAGTCCGTCTGCTCCTAAATATTTGATCTCAGAGCTTAGTCTTGAATTTGCCTACCTGTTGAACTTAAAAGTAATTTTTTTTTTGTCCATCCTGCTTTAATATAATTTCTATTTCATGTCTCGTTGGTTTATTTCCCTTTCTTCGTTCTTGTGTGAAATGTGAAATTCTTCCCCAATTATGCTTGCCAGTTAATTTTGCTTTTATCTTTCTCTTGAAGCCTTTGGTCGCCTTAATTGCCCATTTATTTTCAGTGTAATGCTGTGATAATGATCCATCAAGACAGTTTTATTTTCGTTATTGTCAATACTTATTACGAGCTGCTTTGAACTTTCACTAAGTAGTTGCGAGGATTCACTTAGTTCCATTACTGGCGTTACAGCTTATTTCATATACATGGTGTTTCAATTGGTGACCCTTGCCATTAAAAAATGGGGTAAGAATTATAATTAATAAAATAAAATGTGATTGTATCCCAAGGAATAAGTTAAACATGGTGCTTAAATAAGGTTTCTATTAATAAATGAAAAGTTGGGAAACTTCAATTCAATTTCAACTTTTCAGAAATTCATGGAATACCTAGCGAGGTTATAAAATTGACAGGGATAGAACCCGTTGAAATTTTTGTAAAGTTAAAACTAGAGTGGATGTTAAGAAATATTTTTAATATTTATTTAGTACCTATCATTTTAATTTAAATTATATCATATTGTTGTAGAGGGATAAATAAATGCTTCTTCTACAACAATGGCACTTTTTTCATAAAAGAAAACACCGAAATCGTTTACTTTCTATTATTGGTCCGTAAATTTTTTAATTTCATGTAAATGAAAATTTGATGTTTATAAAAAAAACATCTTTATGTGCAAAAAGTACTCACCACATAAAAAATGTCTTTCTTAAAACTTAAATGAATGGATGTAGAAAATTTACAGGTATCCGTATTACAATTTTGCTATTTCAGACATATTTAATGAGAAATTGAATGTTTAGGCTGTAGATGGCCCTCTTAATAGTTTATGACTATTAAAGTTAAGTAACGTAATATCAAGGAAATAATGAACACATTATACTGACAGTCGGAGAAATGTTTCCGGTCAAGAAAAGACTATTTTTGTTAAAAAGCCTAAAAACAGAGAAGAAAATTAGCGAGTTTTTTTGTTTTTTTTTTTGGACCTTAAAATATAGAAATATGATATTGTAAAATTATTCAAGGTTTTAGTGAAGGTTTTTGATTAGTTTGTCTCGTGATAAATAGTTACTCTCCAAATATTATGTTTCTTCAGTAAACGAGTGTGTAGCTTCAAATTAATATTAGTTCCTCTGAATGAGCTAGATAATGAGGAGACCCTCGAGACATCTTGGAGGACACAGAGGGCCATCCATATTGGCCATTATGCATGAAGTAATCTGAAGCCTTTATCAATAGTTAGTAATACTGACGTAAGCCTGTAATATTCATGTTAATTACATCTCTCTTCCCTGGACGCCAATTCATCTCAGACTTCTTTGAATTGCAAATGGATTGCTTGTAATTCAGCTACAATTTATGAATTTTGATAAACATGTAAGCCAATAATATTTAGCTTTTGATATCCTAAGACGTTAAAAATAATATATTAAAAATATTTTAGCTAATTTCAATTAAGAGAATAAAACTTAAAATTTGGAAGACGTAGATATTTATACAAATTGCCCCAACCAAACACACTGGTCCTATAGGCTCGTTAATAAATAGTACCACTCTCCTGCCCCTAAATAATTTATTAGGAAATGAGATCTAATAATGCTATACTCAATTTTCTCTCAGAATCCTCAATTTTTCTTTCAGATTTCTTTAACCCTTTCCACTCCAAGGCTGTTTTTGTTTTTATTCCACCAGCTCCACGCTAAAATTACGTTTTTTTTACTTTTAGTGTTTTCCCTAAATCCCTCCTGTTTTAAAATTTTCCGCAAAAAGAGGCATAACACCATGTCGAATATCACTCGACAATGGAGCTAGTGGAACAAAATCAGTGTCGAGTGACACTCGACATTGGAGTGGAAAGGGTTAAAGAAACCATGGATAGAATATGAAAAATTAAATTCTACATCTATATCATCAGGTCAAAATAACTGAAGCACTTTTATATTAGAGAAGAAGGATGCTCAGGCACATAGCAACATTTCAGCAAAAACAAAAAAAAAAAGACACCCACATACCAAAGAACTTTTTTTTGTTGCCCAACCAAGCTTGGCTATTCATGTTTCGAGAAATTCACAACCCCCAATAATCTGTCTACTCATCATTCACCAAACACAAGTTTGTTCAACGCGCGGTAGCTTCGGCAGAGCTAGAGTTATAAATATGGCACTATATATATTTTTTTATTTTCAATTCTTCGCCACAGTTATAGAAAACACAGTATTGTTGATGCGAAAAAACTGAAAGAAAAATTGTTCTGAAGAAAATATTTGTCATCAAACCACAAACAAGCAAGTCTTTTCCTTAATTGGGCCAAATAATTCTTGAGCATAGAAAAATTAACTCCACCCTCTGATTGTGAAAATTAAAACTGCTCAAAGTGGCTACAATTTTAAATTTGTTATATCAACAATGTAATCTGCTTACCATGGAGGATAATTCTTTTTGACAGGAATTAGGGTAGTTAAAGAGGTGGTTGTAATTCTTTTAATGTAAATGATTTATTACTTTTATCTTTTCATGACAAAATATAGCCTTTAAAACTTCAGTTGTAATTACTAAATGAACTAATAACATCGCATAATTAACAAAGTATAGCAATACGTTTCACATTTTTAATCATTTTTTCGATGTAATTTCTTCGTCAGCCGTCTGTCGAATCAAACTGGATCGACATTCACCATCGATCCCATTAAATTTCACCACACAATTACCAAAATTTGCCTATATATTTGGTCTAAGTGACATTTTCACGCAGTCCAAAAAACTTTAAATCATAAAAATTTAAAAAAAAATAAACAGAAAATAAATTGAAGGGGAATAATTGTTGAATCCGATGGCATTTATTATGAAGTCATACTTTTCTCAATCAGCGCCTTTAAAAATTCTGAATATTATGAAGCCTAATGAAGATGGCCGGTGTCATCAAAAATTTGCTTCGAGAGTAGGGATGTCGCGACCGCTGGAGAAGATAAGGATATAAGAATTTAACTAGGCGAAATTTGAAAGTTAAACTTTAAGGAAGAGAGAGAGAGAGAGAGAGAGAGAGAGAGAGAGAGAGAGAGAGGGGGGGGTAAGAGAGAGGGAATATAAGTTATTGACTGCTGACCTGTGATATGTTGTTCTCTGTGAGGTTGAGCACCCTAAGCGAAGGCACTCCCCAGAATGAGTGTTTACCAATGGCCGGTATGTTGGAGCGAGTAATGTGCACCTCCTCCAGGAGCTGGAATCCCTGGAAAATCGGCCCTATAGTCAGGGAGTTCTCGTTCTCCAGTGGCGCAGAAATCCTTAGTACCTGCCAAACAAACACATTGTTCCTCTTTATTTATT
The DNA here is from genome assembly GCA_019009955.1 of Riptortus pedestris. Lineage (NCBI taxonomy): Eukaryota > Metazoa > Arthropoda > Insecta > Hemiptera > Alydidae > Riptortus > Riptortus pedestris. Next base: position 93,258,820 of record CM032229.1, on the reverse strand, counting down.
CAACTTATAAACTCATTTTATGAAATTAAATAATTTCATTATCATAATTTTAATTATTATTTGTCAACTTATACTATATACTCATTATTACTATTTTTTAAAGTCCACTTTTTGCTACTAAGGCTAATTAGGACGGGTTATCTACAAGTTACCACCCTTTTCTAGCCAGGTTGGAACTAAGGATTTTATTTAATCAGTTCGTCTCTAAATTAATTCCCATTTGCCCAGCTGGGAATCGAATTCGTCACTTTAGGTTTACCAAGTGAGATTAAAGCCAACGCTCTAATTCACACGGCTAACCTGAGCCCCCCCCCCCTCCTTACAGTAAACAAAATGGTTGGATTAAAATGAGCTTTTATGACATTATGTATAAATTATTATTATTTTTTAACGTCCACTTATTGCTAATATGGCTAATTGGGGCGGGTTATCTACAGGGTACCACCATTTTCTAGCCAGGTTGTAACTAAGGATTTTATTTAATGAGTTCGTCAATAAATAAATTCCTATTGCCCTGGTTGTAATCGGATTTTCACAGCTAACCTGAGCCCCATATCTTTATATATATATAATTCTACGTCTGTATGTCACTGAACTCCTCCTAAACGGCTGGACCGATTTGAATGATTTTTTTTGTATGCGTTTAGGTGATGCCCTGTATGGTTCAGATTCACAAGTCAGTCCGGCAGATGGAGCAGGAGTGGGGGTTGTATGGGAGGCCTAAAATTAAAATTAGCGATATTTCGTTTCCTATTGCTTTTTCAGCAAATATGCACAGGATAAAAGTTATTTATTTTGTTATTTAGAGTAGCTTTTGTTATATTCACTTTTGTCGTATAACAAAGTATAAACGATATATACACTAAAAATTAAAGTGGGAGCCAAAAATTTTATTTGGCACTAACGATTAGACCGAAGTTAACAAAACTCTATAAGTAAATTAGCATTAATTCTTCCATGATTATAATATATTAAATTTTTCGAAGGTTCGAACGGGAGTGGGGATTATAGGGAGGCCTGAATAAAAAACTCGCGATATTTCACTTTTTATTGTTTTTAGGCAAACGTGCACATAACAAAAGTTTTTTTTTGTTTTATTAAAAGTAGCTTTTGTTTTAACCATAATATTATTAAATTTAAAATCCTAATCGCTTGAAATATCATGTAGGACAACGTCTATCGGGGTCCGCTAGTGTATAGATAAATATAAGCGTTAGTTATAGGTTAGGCAAGAGCCTATATAAAAACTGCACTAAATGCGAGAAAATACAGTTGACAAGAAAGTGCAGAAATAATTTGTGAATTACTGAGGCAATCCATATATAATAAATAATAGGCGGCAGCTATTAAAAATTCATCAATACAATACCCCTCAATACCAGTATCAAGTGTACATCCAAATATACATAAACTCGCATACACTACATAAAAAGTGTACTAATGAGATTAGTACTATGAAACTTTTATCACGCACTTCTATTGCTGAAAGGATCAGTAAATCCGTGCAATGCATTCATCAACAAGATTATAACTCGGCTAATAAATGATCCGGCACGGATAAATAACACATGGCAGACAGGACAGGTTTAGTCTATTTCAGAATAAGAATTATTATTCCCCCTTCGTGTAGGTAATTATTGATTCTGACAATAGTAACTTATATGGCAGCGAATACATTCCAGAAATAACAGAATTGGCAAGAACTCTATTCACTCTTAATTAGGGTTGCTTTAACTATGAATTACGTAGAACTGACTGATTTGGAATGGGAAACCCAATAATATCTATATTAAAAAGAAATATGTCTGCAACACCATTAAACACAAATTCCACAGTTCTAAATTCAATTAATAAAGTCAAATAATACGTAATTTTAGATTAAATAACAACAACTTTTTTTTTATTATAGAGACAGAACATACTACAAACGTGCAAGACGACCCAAATAGGGTAGAGCATAATGATAAATATACTTTTTAAATGGGGCAGGGCAGCTCTCAATTCCAAGTTAATTAGATCTCAATATGCTAAAAAATTAACTTGAAAAGAATTACTCTATATTAGCCTTAGTGTTATACTGTAACTAATTAAAAATTCAGTTTATTGAAGTCCACTGTATGCACCTATGCTAATTGGAACGGGTTATCGACTGGTTATTACCCATTTCTTGTGAGAGGGGTACTAAGGATTTCATTTATTTCACAAAATAAATTCTTTTTGGAGGAATCAAATCCACAACTCTAGGTTTACCAGTGAGTTAAGACCAAGGCCTTAACACGTAGGGCTAAACCGAGCCCCATGGGTGTCTTTAATTAATGTCATTTTTCAAACCGACATGAGTATGAAGACAAACGCCCCTTTCTGGATAAGGAGTAATTCTATGTTCCCGTAAATTATCAAAGAGCATCCCTTAATTCATTGAGGATCATTAGAAACTTACAACAGCGTTATATCAATCTCTACTTATTAATAATAAATTAACTTTTAAAAATTTAAGAAAGTAATATAAGACGCAAATGTCGGCCGTATGAAAGTTACTAGCCGTTTCTTGCCTCCGTAGATAATAACTGTGGTCAACTCCTTGCTCTTAGTAACTGGAGCTCTATAAATTTGTGGGCTTAGAGGGTTTCACTACTATATTGCGGAGAGGGCACATTCATTAATTTACTAGCTTTTTTTTAAATACTAAATTTTTATTTCTCATTAATCAGTGGAAAACATTTTTGCTTAACAGTTTATAACTAAGTAAGTACTTTTAATATCCTTTAATAATCAAAAAATCTCAATTGTTGACTCACGTCAACGGAACGATAATCTACAACGTTCTGACACTTCCAAAGTTGAATTAAAGTTGAACTACTTTATAGTTCAAGCTACCGGAGGTGGGGAGTTCAGACACAAGTTCGAGGTAAAAAATACTTCTAAAAAGAACCACACTAACAATGTTTAATGAAGTATTACAAGTCTGAACAGTTAAACGAAGAAAGACACGACAAATGGGATCCAATACTTCAGCACTCTCCTACACCATCTCTCTCTCTCTCTCTCTCTCTCTCTCTCTCTCTCTCTCTCTCTCTCTCTCTCTCTCTCTCTCTCTCTCTCTCTCTCTCTCTCTCTCTCTCTCTCTCTCTCTCTCTCTCTCTCTCTCTCTCTCTCTCTCTCTCTCTCTCTTCCTCTCTCTCTCTCTCTCTCTCTCTCTCTCTCTCTCTCTCTCTCTCTCTCTCTCTCTCTCTCTCTCTCTCTCTCTCTCTCTCTCTCTCTCTCTCTCTCTCTCTCTCTCTCTCTCTCTCTCTCTCTCTCTCTCTCTCTCTCTCTCTCTCTCTCTCTCTCTCTCTCTCTCTCTCTCTCTCTCTCATTCCCCCTCTTTCTCTCGTATATGCCGCAGTGAATTAAATTATTTTAGGCAAAGGTTCATCGCGTAGTATTTCCACGCAGTAGAGGTAGCTATCAAATTAAAGTTATGCAAAATGGTATATAGTCTTGAAATGGAATAATATGCTTCCATTTATGCAAATTCTAATGGCGTTAAGAGTACTTCGAATTCGCCAGATTTAATATAGCTCTCTCCCTCCGTAAATAACCCTCGTGACAAATATTTCATTTTGTTTAAATAACTTTAAATGGTAAAAAAATATTTCTACTTTTTAAAATGTTTAGAAATGTTAAATGTTTTCACTTGAATAATAAATTAAAAACAACATTCATGCCAAGAATTGTTTTGTAAAAAAATGATTGAGAGCAAACATCAAACTTTTCATTCTTAGGGTGCGCAAACTAAACTAAAAATATATCATCTACCATATTGGAACTTACATTCTGCAAAATCCTGATTCCTGCAATGCACTTACTTTTTGAAAGATTTTTCCTAGTGACTGGGTCCTGAAGTAAAGTATTGAGTAAGATTTGGTAGTTTTATTGGATTTATAAGTTATATTGATATAGGAATAGTAATATATATAAATGAGACTCTAAGATCTTTCTAATTTCATTATTTAAATTTGGCGGGGATACTTTTTGCATTTCAGATCTTTCTAAATGCAGTGGCATCACGATTGAAAATCGGGTCAGCCTGAATACCCGTTTCTTACTCAATCACTCAAAAATAGCTACTATGGTTTCTATTATATTCATCAATATCTTCTTTAATATTGGTTTTACCAAGAAAATGAAATGATATATTGGATAAATATCGAGGTAGGTGGATGATGATCAAACGAACTACTAGTCAGTTTCGAGAGATATTTAAATGAATATATGTTATCAAGGATTTTTAAAAATAAATAAATTAGCAGGAAAGAGAGTGGTTGAAGGAAATACGACATAAATTAAGAAAAGGAAGGTTGTGAAGTAGCTGCCATGATATTTTCCATACACCAGTAATAACGCGTGAAAACGGACTTGCTGGCAAAATATAGTGTTCGTCTAACAGATCAATACACACAACACAATTTCAGATATTTAAAACATATATAATGATAACTTAAACGTAAAATATAAAGTAACACTTAACATACAACAACTTAGTGACGAAATTCATTAAGTAACATCCTAAGTCCCACTCTGGCTAGAGAAGGGTGGTCACCTGTAGATAACCCGTCCCAATTAGTCTGAGTTACAAAATGTGGAAGTTAATAAATAATAATAATAACATATAACAATATTTTAATTAATTATAATTAATCTATAACACTGTATATTTTATTACATTTAAACTACGAACGTTCAATAACCATAAAGTTGCAATCTGATTAAAAAATGAACAGATTATGATACAATTACCTACAAACAAATAGACAACGAAATATTGCGAATTTTTATTTCAGGCCTCCCTTATAATCCCTATTCCCGTTTTAACCTAAAAATTTTAATATAGCTTATAATCATGGAAGAATTAATGCTAATTCACATAACGAGTTTTGTTAAGTTCGATTTAATCGTTAGCGCCCAATGAAATAGTTGACCCCCGCTTTAGTTTATAGTGTATATCTCGTTTATACTTTGTTAAAAGACAAAAATGAATATGACCAAAGTTACCCTAAATAATAAAATAAACAACTTTTGTTATGTTCATATTTGCCGATAAACCAACAGGAAACGAAATATCGCTATTTTTAAATTCAGGCCTCCCTTACAACCCCCACTCCTGCCCGTCCCTAGAAATGTTGGTATGGCTTATTATAATGAAGGCGTTAGTGCTAATACACATACCGAGTTTTATTTAGTTCGGTTGAGTATTTTGTGCCAAATAAAATTGTTCACTTCCGCTATAGGTTTTAGCGTATATCTCGTTTATAATTCGGTATACGAAAAATGTTTATATAACAAACGTTACTCTAAATAATAAAGTAAACAACTTTTGTTATGTTCGGAAACGAAATATCGCTATTTTTAATTTCAGGCATCCCTTATAACCCCCACTCCTGCCCGTCCCTAGAAATGTTGGTATAGCTTATTATAATGAAGGCGTTAGTGCTAATACACATACCGAGTTTTATTTAGTTCGGTTGAGTCTTTTGTGCCAAATAAAATTGTTCACTTCCGCTAAAGGTTTTAGCGTATATCTCGTTTATAATTCGGTATACGAAAAATGTTTATATAACAAACGTTACTCTAAATAATAAAGTAAACAACTTTTGTTATGTTCGGAAACGAAATATCGCTATTTTTAATTTCAGGCATCCCTTATAACACCAACTCCTGTTCGTCTCAGAGATCATTACTACTATAACTATATACTACAAAGTTAATTACATTTGTGGCCCTTAATCTGTTTAGACTCGCAGTTTATTTGATAAATGAGGCAAAGCTATCGTACTTAAAAGGAGTCATATAATAAAAAAAAATGTCGAATCCTCATTCATGCTAATTAAGAGCTTGGACGAATGACTTAAGACTAGCCCAAATATATATATATCTATATTGAGACATGTCCCTGATCATATGAAGATAATAATTAGTTAGTAGAACAGAAATATTAAGGAATTTTACTTAGTCATTTATGTAATCTATGAAAATAGGTCAATCCTACTAGGCATCCATTTTATTTTGATGTTATTATGAAAGAAGTATGCCGAAATATATATTTCGGGCTGCAGAGTTACATTGTATGTTTTTAAATAACAAAAAAAAATCTCAATGAGTCATAAAATGAACTTTGGTCTCCTTTCTGTTGTGGAAACTCATCTGGCTAATTAGCCCGAATGACAAAATTGCCACTGTTGGAGCCATAGTCTTTACAAATATTCGTGATCTACTACTAATAGAGAAATATCTTCAGATGAAAAATATGTGTGAAACAAGAATAACAAGGCGAAAGTGATTTTCTTAATACTGAAAGAAAAATGAAGAAAGCTGGAGAAAATATATGATGTAGGTGTATGCGTGCTGGGCCATCTTATGAGTTGCTCTCTGTCTCTATTAGAGAAAAAGGTACAAAGATTAAATTCTTATCCTGCCAGACATTATATGGGATACATAAGTCCTAACACTACAAAATGATATGGAAAAGTTGGTTAGCATATTACATGTTCATCACATACAGAAGCATGTTCGAGACAACAGAAATGAAACTTTGATGCCCCAAATGAGTTAATAAAAGTAAAAATATTATCAATATATAGAGAAAAAGAGTATCCGTGCTAAGATTACCAGGCACAGTAAGTTAAGAGTCTCGTATGTTCAGTGACCAAAGTAATATGAGAACAGTAGCTTCCAAGAGAAACCAGTGATTTCCCGCCCTGGGCAGTAGAAATTTATTTAGTGACGGACTCACTAAATAAATTCCTCAGTCACACTCGGGCTAGAGTAGGGTGGTTCCCTGTAGATAACCCGTCCCAATTAGCCAAAGTAGCATAAAGTGGTCATAAATTTAATTATATATATATATATATATATATATATATATATATATATATAGTAAAAGTTGTAAAGAATTACTAAAATTAAAATGATATCAATAGGTACAATTAAATATACAGTTAAGGTAAAACCAAAACATCACGAAACTCAAACTGACGACCAAAATAGAGGGAGATTAGAATGAATTATTTTTTAGAAGAAGAAAACGTACAAAATGAGACCTTCCTTCCACAAACAGTATATTTAAAGACGCTCTGTCGCTTTTAAATAAACTGCTTGTGGAAGGAAGAAGGTCTTTATTTGTGCTTTCTTCTTGATATCTGCCTTCTACTGTCTAGCACTTTTCCCTGAATAAATGGATTTTTTTTTTATCATTATGCTATTGTTTATTGAACCATTTTTTAGTAGTCGCCTCTACATATAAAAAGACCATATAAATACTTAAAACAATATTTATAACAATTATTCTGTTCATTATAACTTGAAAAAAAAAAGTATAACTAAATTTACAATGACATATATATAATATGCATAATGTGTTAATACCTCAAAGTCAGGGTCAATATCCTTGACCGGTATGGGTCCGTCCATTCCTCCATTGACACAGAAGACTTGCTTCCTACCCCTTTGATCTAGACCGCAGCTGCAATCCTTGGGGCACGCTAGGATGGAGCAGGTGCACAGAGGCACTAGAAGCCACCAACCTGGGGGCATCCTTGCTCACTCCTGAACAACAGAAAAAAATATATTGGTGTAAAAATAATTAATTTTGGGTAAATACTAAAATGTTAGAGGGGAATCAGTTGTCTTACTATGGTATTAATTTGAATTTGTTTTCCCCATTGTTGTTAAGGTTTAAATGTTTGAACTAATTTATTGGTTACTACAAACAACAAGTGTAGATAGCGGGGAAAGACAGTAATTACATGAAAATAAAAAATCGTTTGCTTATTAAAAAAATGAATACTGATATGAACAAAATAATAATATTTCCTAAGGTTGTAACAAAAAATGATAATAGCAATGAACGGAGACATCAATAAGTGTCATGCCAATTAAAAGGAAAATAAATAAGAATTTGTGATTGGCATCGTTTGCAAGCCGAAACTTGATTCATGAAGTTTTTCCGGTTTGGTCGGCAAAGCTGAAAAAATAATGCCTTCAAACCAGAGTATTCGTTCTTCAAAGTAGTTGTATGAAATTTTACCTCACCATGAATTTCAATAGCTCTGACGATTGAAAAGTCCCTTTGGCTGGAGATTAAGAATCGACTGCTACATGACTCTACAGTTGTAGGTTCAGAATCAACTGCTATAGGAATCTGTGTCTGGAGGTTCAGAATCGACTGCTATAGGAATCTGTGTCTGGAGGTTCAGAATCGACTGCTATAGGAATCTTTGTCTGGAGGTTCAGAATCGACTTCTACTGGACTGTGTGACTGGAGGTTCAGAATCGACTGCTACAGGAATCTGTGAAGGCTAAGAACCTTAGTCAAAGCTAAAATGTAGCTAACCGGCTATGAGCTACTTCTTCGTATTATATGATATATATCAGTGATATATATATATGAGAATATGCATTTTTCACTGATTTTTTCAATCTAGTACTGTGTGTGTTCTATCAGATGAAACGTTCACGTAGAAGGTAGAACTCTTTCAAGCCAAATCCAACATTAAGGAATATTACATTCATATTGACGGACCGAGAGTGAAAGCAATCCCGATTGGGAACGAAGGGAAAGACATGGAAATCTTTGAGGGGGTTTATTTATAGCTAAGCCTGCTTTTAAGGACTCAGACTCGAACATCTAAGCCAGATCCCATTAGCGGTGTCCCCACCCCCTCAATCTGCTGGATCTACGTCTCTTGATGGTGATTGGAGTGTTCGAAACCAGCTTATCGCCCTACACATTAGCCCAGCCATCTCATCTCTTCCTTTTCATCAAACCTTCGTTGTAGTAAAGAGATTCGCTGTTTTCGCTCAATTAAACCTAACTTGATTAAATTGAACTGTGGTTAACGAGCGATTTTATTTTAATGATATTGTGGCGACCATATCTATATCTATTCCATGTATTTTGAATAATTTATCCCCTCTCTTATGTGTCAATACCTCGTATTCCTTTTGACTGAGGTTATTCAAGTTATAAACAATCATATAGTCAGAGAAAATCTGAATAAATCTGAATAGGCACAGTTGACGTACAAATTTGGTGAAGGGGGCACAAGGCGATGTTGGTCTAAGTATCATTTAATTATGTTGATAAAGAAAATGTTTAATTCAAAGAAAATGTCTACTAAGTTCTTAGAAAATAATCAAAAATAGAGAAAGCAATATACTAAATCACCATAAATTTTTGGACTAAATCCTTGTATGGTTCTATTTTCCAGAGTTAAATTTAAATAACTATTTTACACACATAAGATTACTAATGAATTGCAGTGAAATAAGTAAAAATTGGGAAAAAGTTTAGTGTAAATGTCAATTTTCTGAGAGCGTTAATAAGTGAGCTACCTTATTTTAGTAGCTTGTGCAAGTATGATTTCCTGTAAGTTTAGATGGTCTCGTAGTTAGCAGTTAGTGTAGAGATGTTTAATTGTTAATGATGAGATTTTCGGGAGACTTTTCTTTGATTTACATAATGCTATTTAATCTATAATCGTTATTGGATTATGTAAGCCAACTGCCACGTTTTCGTGGGAGTATGTGCTAAAATCTTGTGTATTTGTTTTTGGCTGCGTAGTGAGTGGGATATTGTTTCTTAAAAACTAATTAAAAGGTCCTGGTGTTCAAAGTTCTGCAATAGCTTAGACTACTGGAAAGAGTGACTTTAAGTTCAAATAATTTTGAGGTATTCTCGAAATAGACCACGTTTTTATATTATACAATGATAAATTGAGCAATCACTTTTATATATTTTTGAACTATCAGCAGAGTTTCAGCACGATAGTGTTCATAATAAGATTAAATAAGGTAGCTGATACAGTGAAGACTCCTCTTTGCCCTGATGAAGAAATATATTTTTGACATAAGTAACCCAGTTATATTTTATCTCGTTTCTTGAAAATGGATCTGAAAGAAGTACTCAGCAAACTATATAAGTCGATTATTTTGAATATCAAGTACTTTTCATAACTAAGTTGCTGCTAACTTTATAGCTCGAGGTAGTAGGGACGAGAAGTCTTTAATAAAACTTTATTTCTGTCTATTTAACACCTATCAGACATCTTAAACTCCATACGGCAGCTCCATATAGAAGTCTATCCGTTCCAATCTTTTGGAATAACTTTGTTAATTAATTTTTGGCTTAGCCCCTATACCAATGTATCAATAGTAATCAATATTAATATCAGAAAATAGAAATAAAACGACTAAATATCGAGTTTTGTAACGATTAAACAACAATTGCGACCGCTAGAGCGGTAACAGACAAATATATAAACAGTTTTGAACAGACCTCATTTTCGTCATCTCCGAAAATTCGAAAATCGCGTCATGAGTACGACCTCAATAGCTGATTTCCCTATAGGGAAATCTGCTAATTAAGCTAGAGTATTCTAATACTCTTCCTTCGAATGGTATTCAAGTATGAAATTAAGTAAACGAAAAGTACTCGTATTAACTATAGACCACCCCCACCCTAATTCCTAGAGACAACACTGGATTATTGCTATTAGTGGGGGTTAAAATTCACCTTCTGTATGTCCTGTTACTTGTAGATGAGGACTATCAGGGGTCCAAGTAGAAGCGTGGTGCTTTTAATCCTGGTCTTACTAAAAATGGTAGAATCACAATTTCTGTCATTCCTATGCGTGGGTGGGTAAAGGAGGATTTTCGTTTTTCAGTGTGCAGACCAGTTGGGAGGACAGTGGACGATTAGAAAGAATCACCTGTAACTCTACCATATTTATTTAATAAAATACCATAGTACAACGCCAAACAGTATTTCAGCAGTAAACTTGCAAAGCAAAAATAAGTTAACCTATGATGATTTTAATAGACATAATATATGTATATCCGTAACGATCTGTGCTTAGGGATATGAAGATCAGTTGTCCGAAAGGGAGATACTAGGATAAGCCAAGATGGGAAAAATCGGAATAAAATATGCCACACATAGTTGAGCACCAAACATTGCTTCCTTCGAAATATTTATTAAGAAACAAGAGTTAATTAATTTGGAATTAGATCGAGGTTACAGTTCCGTGTGTTAAAAATAACTAGGACTGAACAAATTCCCTCTGAATCAACGACGTGTTCAGGATGTGCTTTAATCAATTCAGGTTAAGGTTTATCAGTTGATCTATCTATCTATATATCTATATATATATATATATATATATATATATATATATATATATATATATATATATTCATTGACATTATAGACCATTAAGTTACCGAGTAATACTCAAGGGATTCGTGGTCAGAGTTTTTAAATAGCGAGTGATCAGTTCGACGTACAACTCCACGTTGACTAGGGAAGTTCAGAAGTGTATTTCCTCCAGTAGATAAACGTGTCTTATTCTAATAGGAGGGTCAGTGGTCAGTTCCCTATGTGTGCCTGTTTGTGGGCGGGATCAAAGAGAATCATAATCCCTTGTCATACCGAGTGGCAGTCAGTCGTATACACTCCTTAGACACCCTCTGGCCTCAAGTACTGCGACACTAGCAAGCTCAAGTAGCTGTCTAGTGAACTAATCTTCTCCCTTGGCATGGATCGAACCTGCACTTATTTTTACCATCGACTTAGTGACAATAGTGGATGATGTACCCACGCCTTAATCCGCACGGTTACAGTGCTCCGTATTCTATGTGTATGAATAGAAAAACAAATACAACAATTGGAGAAAGTACATACTGTGTCATGTACATGAAAGGGTAACAAACTTAAACATTTGAGAATTATATTTTAATAGTGTTTTTTTTTTCTTTGGTGTATAAGATCATGCCAGTTGCCATTTGCTCGACTATATTGGAGGAGTGAAATTTCCATAAAATATCAAATTACCTCATTTCTATTAGACAAAAGCTTGAAAAGGTCAATGGAATAATTTCGCTCAACGTCACTTCTCAATTGACTTCAAGCCAAGCCATAACAGTTACAAAGTTACAAAAGGCACAAACTCTGACTTGCTTCAAGTCACCCGTCACTTAAGACTTGGAGATACACTAGCTCCTACACTGTTAACCCTTGTCAAGGAGATGACAATTCGAACAATAAAGGCAAACACTTTGGCATGCTTACTCAGGAAGGGATCAGTGCAAATATACAAATCGATCGTCAATGATCAACAGTTGTAAATGGACAGTGAGATGGAACCTCACCGATGGTGACCGAAAAGTCCTGTACCTGGAGAGGGGGGAAGGGAAGTTAAGGAAGATATTTGGAGCTCTATCGAGACTCATACAAAATCCATAGTAAGGCAACATACAAAAACCATGAATGTGTGTGTGTGTGTGTGTGTGTGTGTGTGTGTGTGTATATATATATATATATATATATATAAATCATTTTTGGGTAGCCAGAGTGCGAAAGATAAAAATAACTAACTAAAAAGGTTAAAGTAGTATAATTTAACACGAGTACGCTTCTTATGACGGTAAAGGGGTAAAAGGTAATAGCTTTAGAAATATCCCTTTCAAAATTGAATTAAATTTAATATGAAACAAGTAGAAGAGTAAAATTGGGTTAAAGTGAGAAAAAGTGTTTGGAGTAAGAGGAAAAGGAAAGAGAGAGGGAATATGATGTATTGTCCCTACGGCCATAAAGGATGAATGAAAAGGGTTGGGGAGGGGGGGGGTCTCACGCAACCTGAAATATGGGCCCGCTAATTGAAGCCAGCCAAATAAAAGGCATACCTTCAATTTGAGGAGACAGGCAGAGGGCACTTGAATGGGATGGATGCCTCGTCATAAAGGCACCTCAAATGTAGGTCGGCACAAAGTCTCTCATACTCCCAACTTTGAATAAATTCACGCTTAGTTAATCACTCCTGGCAAGGAACTACTGGGGCTTCAACTATCTAGTCATATGCGGCTGCAGCTCTACAAGCTAGGCTGGACGTCGGTCTCCCATCTCACGTTATATGCATGGATTTGAAAAGCCAAGTAAAAGTTATGTAAGTTTTTTTTTTTGTATTGTCAATTCAAATCTTTTCAATACGTCAGATATGTCCCGAATATATCCAGAAAACATTCAGTTATGAAAAATTAAATAAAACATGTGTATTATGTGTTTCATCTTATAGTCAACCCCCCCTCCCAAAAAAAAAACAAACTATAAGTTTTACTTAAAAGACAGAAAAATCCCTCGGTTGAAAAACTGATTTCGAATATAATGTTTCCATGCTAAATGTTGTATGTCCACCCAGTTTGTTAGTTCTTTAGTATTTACTCAATCCCTCAAGGCTTACTTCGCATTGTGGAGCAATAGAGGAGCTTATTGAATAATAACAATGTTAAATCCAATATACCTTGATCTATATGTTTTTACAATCTTTTATGCTTTGGAGAAATGAGAAAGGTTGTTCAGGTTGCTACAACCGTGCATTATTAATAATTGTGTTCATTTATTATTTATTTGTTTTTAGTAACAATAATTGCCTACATGGAGTGTGTATGATTATTCGTGGCTCTTCATATTCTTTTATAATATGTATTGCCACATCATATCAAGACGTAGGAAAATGTTATGAATAATTTATTTTTAAGTAGGATATTAATTTTACATATTTTCAAATTCAATAAAAATATAGAGATATTTTTCTTTTATTTATTCCGTCACCATTTTTAAGGCGATCGACATGAAAATACCCAGGACGAAACGTTGTATAATTAAATAAAATTAATTTGGCGACCAATGGCCTTTTTTCAAAAGCTGACATACATCCTTTTTATTATTAGTTTTACCTTTTCTTACCATTAATTTCTGTAATATATTTCGTATAGCTCAGTTTTAAAGAAACAATAAAATATTGATTCCAAGTTTACTAGGAATATTGTCTTTGTGCATTAAATCTCTGACAGAAAGTGAAATATGTTTTCATCAAAAAATACTGAGCAACTGATGTTGATATTTGCTAGTTCTTAGTAGCTCTGCTACTAGTATTTACTAGGGCACAGAAGGAAATCATTCACCTTTCCAGGTAAATTAGCGGTTCTCACAAAAGTCAACATTGAATAATGTTCCTTCCAGTAACATTTTCCTTACATATTGTTGGGTTGAATAGGGAGGAAGGCACTACTCATAACTTCAATTCAAGGTAATAAAGTTCCAACTGTGCCATGTTATTGTGTACATTGTTCACTGGGTACTGTGGTAAACGTTCCCTTTAAGAAATACTTAAACTTTGTTTTAATTTAATCAATATAATCATATTTCATTTTACATCGTTAGAGAAATGAATTTATCTATCGGGAAAAAAATGATGACTTGTTCATGACAATGAGAATACATCACTTGCCACTGGTGAACTCAATTTGACACAGATAATGACCATACGCCGATTTTCAGACGAACTAATTATGAAAAAATGAACTTTTTTAAGAATAAATTACACCTTATTTATGATCATTTATCTCAGTGTTCTGCTAAGCTATCTCATTTCTTAAATCACTTTTACTTTCATGAAACTCTGATATTGAATAAATGATGTAAATAAATCATTTGGGATTGTTTTACTATAAAGGATGTACCGATCGTTGTGGATTCATTCCGAGCAAGTAATCATACATTTAAGCAGATTTCCCAGAAGGGAAATCAGCTCTCATGGTTGTACTCATGACGCACATTTCGAAAAAATTTTCTAATGCCCATTGATCCGACCTAGGAGATGATGAAAATGAGATACGTTCAAAGTTATATATATAATATTATTTGCCTGTTACTGCTTTAGAGGTTGCAATTATTTTGTTTTATCGTTATCAAATTATTATGTGTCAAATCGAAAAATGTTATAAACTAATCTTATTGCAAATGTAATGTTACTTAATATTTATCAAACTCAAATACAGTGGAATCTCTGTTAACCGGCCACTTCGGGACCAGAGCCTGGCCGGATAACGAAATGGCCGGTTAAACCGAATTCTTGTCAGAGTAAAGAAAAGTATGCAATAGAATTGTTTAATAAAGACATGTATTATTTTAAAAAATCTAGCATTTTTAAAAAAAAAAATCTATAATTTTTGTTTGTTTTTTTACATTGGTAGCTTTCTTAAATGCGATATCACGCCATTTTTTTATA
Source organism: Riptortus pedestris (assembly GCA_019009955.1). NCBI lineage: Eukaryota > Metazoa > Arthropoda > Insecta > Hemiptera > Alydidae > Riptortus > Riptortus pedestris. The sequence continues at coordinate 93,243,716 of CM032229.1, read as the reverse complement.
AACATTACATCAACTGCAGATGATTCTTCCTGTTGTTCGATGTATACAGTGGCTACTTCAAAGGCAGCTTTTGCTTCGGCATGACTAATTTTTCCTACGGCATCTTCTTGCAGCTTCTTTTTCTTCGTCATCCTCAGTGCTGTCAGTGATAAAAACTGCCTGAATAATTTCGTCATCATTAAGGAATTCATTTTCGAGCTCGTTATCAGTAGACACATGCGTCAGTGTACATCTTCTCGCACCAGCTCATTACAGTGAGGTAGTTTTCTCAAATTACTGAAAAGAGTGTCGTCATTGTCATTTTCAGGCACATCCGTCGGATTGTCAAGAGCGTCTGGATTATCACCAATGTTGTTCTTAATAGCCTGTTCGACATCTGGCCAGAGTTAACAAATGTAGATTGAGGCATTTCTTCATAAACCATGTCTCGGCAAGTTTCGACTCCTTCCCGCCTCAGTGTCGCCGACCGGTTAAACCGAGGGCCGGTTTATCCGAGGCCGGATAAGAGGGATTCCACTGTATTACTTGAAATATGTCCATTTTTTTAATTTTCGGCTTGCAGTAAACCCCCATTATTATTCATTAAACGTTAACAAAAAGCCAACATATCATGAAATGTCTCATTTCAAGCTTAAATGCCAAATATTCAAAGAGATCTTTATTAAGCGAGATACATGCAAATTCGATGCATGATGTCATCAATTTAGAATTTAAGGCCTTGGCTTGAAAAAAAATTTTTTCATCTATACAATACCCCTTATATTTAACCGTCAACACTAAGGATCATATTTGGTATTGGATGTGATCCAACATGGAAAGGGTGGGGGATAGAGGGGGTGTGGAATTCGAAAATTAAATATATCCGGTATTATGAGCAGTATTGAAAAATGTGATACAATCAACCTTGCTATACAATTGATGGCTTATAATTGTTGTTATACACTTTTCTTAACTCAAGGATTAAGAGAGTTGTTCTTAGGTTATTGTTTTCAGCCTTCTCTATTACTCACTTCAACACACCGGATTTTAGAAAATTTCGCATTTATAAATAGATAACATATAAAGATAAGATCAGTATTTTGTCATTCCAGCACGTGAGAAATCGGCTCAGTCTAAGCAGCCCCTTCTGACGGACTTTTTTTTGTCTTTTGATTAATAATTATTTTTTACCTTCACTTTGCTGCGAAGGAAGGACCTTAAATTCATATTTGAGGGATGCGCTTATGGAGCTTCCATATTTGGTGGCATCTCTTCCAGTGCCACTTGAGGAGCTTCAACAATCATAAGTAAGCAATATTGATAATAGCAATTTTCAACTCCATTCAGAAGGATGATTATTAAGTGCTTGAGGCTGGATATCCAGACAAACACTCCATGGGGATCAGGGTTAAGACAGCTGGAGACTAAGCCCTTAAAAGCATCCACAGCTATAAATAAAATGGCGAACGTTTTGATGTATATATCTTCTTGCCCAATAGGCATCACTTCAATCTAAGGAATATTTCTCAACGGTGAATTTTCTTTGAATGTAACCGCTTTTTTATGTCAAATGTTGAATTCTAAATGTAAATTTTTGAAATTCTAGAATTATTACCCTTTACAAATGAGCTTGCTCTTTATCATAATTAGATTTATGTGATCCTTACAAAGAAATGCGTCTGTGTTTCTATTATTCTTCTACGACTACTATCTGTCAGTTTTTGCAGATACAAGCATTGATCTCATGTCTCATCAAACAGCAAACGGCTTCAAAGCCCGATTCTATGCGATGCAATTCTTTGAAATATTGCATGCATCGTGTTCTGTGCTTTCTTCCTACCCTGTTAGCCATTTAGTTAGAAAAGAATCTGTACTCTGTGCTATTATACATCATGGTCATATATCTTCATTTTCAAGTTATTCTTCCAAGTTATCTGAATCATTCATTACGAAACCTTAAATACTTCTAGAATGTCACACTCGAGGAACTAATCACAATCGCAATACGCCTAACTATAAGAGTTTGCTGTTCTCATAAACTCTTCTGCTGTATACTTCATTGTTTCATGAAAACGGCCTCAAAAATTACAAACTAATGAGCATAAGTGAGTTCTACCCCTCTACTTGACCACAGAAATCACTTTTATTCGTTATTTATCTGGAACCAATTGGGATATTGGCTCTACGACTACCCTGTACTAGAGGTACTTATATTTAACCAAATTCTGGAAATGTGATGTTCTACTCCCATTTTCACACATATTTGAGGAGAGACAATAATTTTCAATTAATTATAATACTTACACCAAGGGTAAACAATGCACTTTAATCATTTTCGGGACAACTATAAAGTTTGATTAACTTTATACAAACGCTGCATTATACTTTATTCATATATGTTATTTAAGTTGTTCATAAATTTTTTCTACAGTAAATTTAGTTTTAACACATTTTCCTCAGAGAGATGCAAAAATCATATAACTTATAGTATTTTCAAAAATTTCCATAGATATAGATATTTTCTCTGTCGTGAATATTAATGAAGATATTTGTATTTTTTATGAGATCGGTGCTTTGCAGTTGTTGTTTTTCTCTTTTTTTCGTTCACATAATAAGCGAGTTATTCGAAGTTTATTATTTTTAGCCATCAGTTACTCCTCTTGTTCTCATCGAATTTATACTTCAAAATATAAAATATATAGGGGTGGGGACACTCTGAGATCAATAGTGTATCATACCTTTAAGTTGCACTTTTTCAGTTCTGATCTCAGGCTGGGTCTGCCGCTACTCCTCGTGCACCCTACTTGCACATTAAAAAGTGTTATATGGAAGCCTTCTCGTTTTGTTTCATGTGTCCCAACCATTTAAATCTGTAGTTCAAGCACTTGTGTTAACTAAAATGCTTCTGATCCTCTACTTGTACTAGTCATCCATGGATACATTACGTTGCTTAATGTTGCGTATAGCAGATTCGGAATTTTTCTTGGGGATAGTCACGATAAACAAAAAACGTTCAGTATAAATTTTGTGTATCTCTAATTCTTTCTGAGAAATTTGCTATTTTTTATTTTCGCCTCCGCTAAACACTCCCTCCTTATCAGAAGATTCGATCAGAAAGAGGGGTTGAATAACTAGATGTTACAACAATCAGAAAAATAACAATTTGGGATTCTAAGTCATACCGTTTCTGTAGTTATGCAAGATACGTAAAGACAGACGTTTTGCCAAAAACAGTCAGCATGGGTTAAAAGAACGTCAAAACGGATAATTTTGTTGGAATCTTAAATCAGTAACTTTTGGCGATTACAATAATTCCTATACTTTGACCAATGAAGTATAATAAATTATGTCAAATATCAGTAAAATAATTAAAAATAAAAGTCCGTCACGCAGGGGCTACGTAAACTAAACAGATTTCCCATGTGAAGTTTTACAATAGAGAAATCTGCATACTGGTAACACAACACCACCGTGATTAAATACAAACGGTAATGAGAAATCTTTCAGTTAACTAAAATAAATTCCCAACTGAAACAGCTTCTGAATTGTAAGAATAATTTATATTTGAATAACTCAAATTTTAGTAGTCTTAGAACTAAAGAAGGGAGGGGGGGGGGATGAAAGAACGTAATTGCATAAATCTCACAAAGTAAGGTAGGTAAGGTAAGGTTAGAAGGAGCTTCCACCTGAGCCGAGTAGTTACGGAAATGACCGACCAAATCCGAACTATACCCGACCACAGACCATAAAAATGCAAATATCTCGGTTAATATTCAAGATAGAGAATAAATGTATGTAACATAATTTATAGTAAATTTAATTTGCAATAAGATTGGTTCTATACAATTTTACGATCCGATGCATAATAACGGAGATATTTTGAATTTTCGAAAATCCACCCTCTAAACCCCCCCCCTCCCGCTAGTGCGCCATTAACGAACTTGATCTGTCTTTTTACATAAAACGGTTAAATATCGAGTTTCGTAACGATCAAACAAAAATTGCAACTGCTAGAGCGTTAACAGACAAATATATATATAATTTTGAACGGACCTCCGTTTCGTCATTTCCTGGGTAGAATCGATGGACATTTGAAGAAAGTTTTCGAATATCGCGTCATGAGTACGACCTCAAAAATATGTCTTTTATAACAATCATATCTCAAAAATGCAATGGAAATTGGAGCTCAGGGATGCAATGGTGATAATTAGAAATAAACTGAAATCAGGGGAAGCTGGAAATCCAAATGTTAATAACCACAGATTTTCACATTAAAACGTTAGCCCACTGATCAGGTGAAATCAGATTGTGTAGAGTGGCTGAGTCGAGTAAAGGGATCAAGAATTTTGAAATTGGAGGGAAGCTGCTGACGATAGGCTGAAATATGAGAGGCTTAATTGACTGTAGGTCAAACAAAGGGCCTACCTTCAATTTGAGAGTGAGGGACATTCTGCGAGGGCCCTTCAAAAGGATGGACTGGTATTTGAGGGGAGGGGATATCGGTATATCAGCCCCTCCCTTCCATTAAACCAACACCATTGGCTTTTAGCGCCCTGTCAGAAGGGAAACTGGGATTTGGAAATTAATATACGCATTCCCAATTTTAAAATAAATTATTTTCATTCTTGGCTGGGGTTCTATGAAATATCATACAAGAGTATCTTAGTAAAAAAATCAAATTTTATGCTTTCGTTCGTCAACAAGGATTTTTTTAGAACAAACGAAAACGAAATTCTATAGAAATATAAATTAAAATTTAATTTTAATCATAGTGATTAATGTGCAAGAGAATATTTTAACAATCTGCATGATACTGTTAAGTCCTTCTTCTTAGAGCAAGTAAATTAAAAATTAAATACTTCATTAACGTCCACGTTTTGCTACTATGGCTAGAAAATGAAATATCAGGAATTTTTATTTCAGGCCTCCCTTATAACCCCCACTCCCGTTATAACCTAAACATTTTAATATAGCTTATAACCATGTAAGAATCCATGCTAATTTATATATTCCGAGTTTTGTTGGAATCGATTCAACCGTTGGTGTCCAATAAAATAGTTGCCTCCCGCTTTAGCTTTTAGTGTACATCTCGTTTATAAATTGTTATACAACAAAAATGAATATAACAAAGGTTACAAACTAAACAACTTTTGTCATGTGCATATTTGCAGAAAAAACCAATAGAAAACGAAATACCGCTATTTTTAATTTCAGGCCTGTCCATTCCTTCTGATAATCAAGCCGTTATTGCTAATACAAATACCGAGTTTTATTCATTTCGGTTGAGTCCCTTGTGTGCCAAATAAAATTGTTGACTCCCGCTATCATTTTTAGCGTATAACGCACTTATACTTCGGTATACGACGATAGTGTATGTGATAAAAGTTAAATCTAAATAACAAAATAAACAGCTTTTGATATGTGCATTTTTGCGGAAAAACCAATAGGAAACGAAATTTCACCATTTATAATTTCATACCTCCATTATAACCCCCACTCCTGCCCGTCCCTAGAAAAGTTAGTAAGGCTTATTATAATGAAGGCGTTAATGCTAATACACATACCGAGTTTTATTTAGTTCGGTTGAGTCTTTTGTGCCAAATAAAATTGTGGACTCCCGGCATAGTTTATAGCGTATAACTCATTTATACTTCGGTATACGACAAAAGTGCTATAACAAAAGTTATTTTAAATAACAATATAAACAACTTTTGTTATGTGCATATTTGCCGAAAAAGCCATACGAAACGAAATATCACTATTTTTAATTTCAGGCCTCCCTTATAACCCCCACTTCTGTTCGCCTCAGAATTTATTAATATAGCCTTAAGTCTAAGTTGGGTTAGTAGTAATATACATACCTAGTTTCACAAAATTCGGTTCAGCCGTTTATGCGTGAAAAGATAACAAACAAACAAACAAACACAAACGAAAGAAACAAAATGCAGTTATGGAGTCTATGACATGTGAAACGAAAAGTTAACGTGAAAATTCGCAAAAAAAAATCAATGTACAGACAGAGGTTACAATTTTATGTATGTATGTATATATATATATATATATATATATATATATATATATATATATATATCTATATATATATAAAATTGTAACCTCTGTCTGTACATTGATTTTTTTCGCGAAATTTCACGATAACTTTTCGTTTCACATGTCATAGACACCATAACTGCATTTTGTTTCTTTGGTGTCTGTTTGTTTGTTTGTTTGTTTATTTGTTTGTTTGTTTGTTTGTTTGTTACCTTTTCACGCATAAACGGCTGAACCGAATTTTATGAAACTTGGTATGTATATTACTACTAGCCCAACTTAGACTTTAGACTATATTAACATTCTCTAAGACGAACAGGAGTGGGGGTTATAAGGGAAGCCAGAAATTAAAAATAGCGATATTTCGTTTGATATTGGTTTTTCAGCAAATATGAACATAACAAAAGTTGTTTATTTTGTTATTTAGAGTAACTTTTGTTATATACACTTTTTTCGTATACCGAATTATAAACGAGATATACGCTAAAACCTATAGCGGAAGTGAACAATTTTATTTGGGACAAAAGATCCAACCGAAATCAATAAAACTCGGTATGTGTATTAGCACTAACGCTTTCATTATAATAAGCCATACCAACATTTCTAGGGACGGGAAGGAGTGGGGGTTATAAGGGAGGCCTGAAAGTAAATGTAGTGATATTTCGTTTTCTATTCGTTTTGCTGCAAATATGAATATGACAAAAGTTGTTTATTTTGTTATTTAAAGTAACTTTTGTAATATTAACTTTTGCCGTATAATAAAGTATATACGAGATATAGGTTAAAAACTAAAGCGAAAGTCTACAATTTTATTGGGTACTAACGATTGAATCGAAATGAACAAAACTCGGTATGTGAATTAGCATTAATACTTCCATGATTATAAGGTATATTACAATTTTTAGGTTCGAGCGGGAGTGGGGGTTATAAGGGAGGCCTGAAATAAAAATTCGCGATATTTCATTTTTTATTTGTTTTTCGTCAAACGTGCACATAACAATAGATGTTTACTTTGGTATTTAGAGTAACTTTAGTTTTATGAAATTTTTTGTATAACAGTGTAAAAGGAAGTAATTTGCGTAGAAATATTGATATGCTTAACATTTCTTTCCAATTCGAACAACCAGGTAGGTACCTCACCTGGATAAATGATTTCAAATCTATGTTAATATTTTATCCTTGATAATTCAAATCTATGTTATTTTTTAACTTCAGTAACAGATTGCACCAAGTATATTGCCCCCCCCCCTTCTCTTCACCCAAAGATTAATTCATGAGAAATGCCGGTTTCCCCTATGTGTATTTAATACTTTATTTAATTAGAACCTGGAAAATATTTAAACAAACACTTTTAATATTGTGAAGAAAATGTAATATGATTTGTTCATATAATTTAAGGTATTACAGAATTATTATCCTAAATGAGTTGGCAGCACTGAGCCTAGGGCGGTGTCAAGTTTCTTCCTTTGTACTCTCAGTTCTGCCGCTTCCCTACCTACCTCATATTGGTCATTGTTTACATGTTAATTGATGCTTATAGCAATGTTGTGTTATTCTCAGGAATGTGAATTTTTTTAATTACCAAAAATAAATAATTTAAAAGGATGAACGCTGGGGAGGTGCGCCCAGTTATATCTGGTATTTATTAACTTTGCTTCGTTAATGTATGATATACTTTACTGAACACCAATATCGATATACAGTTTACAATCTTGACTTACAAAAGTGTATTTTTAATAGCGGTTATGACGAATCTAAAACAGCTGCCACCATTAAGCTTTGTACCGCATCAAGGGAAAGGAACTTTTATTCATATATGGTTTGGAAGACAGAATACTTTCTACGATTATAAATTATACGTTTATTACTTTATAAAAAAAAACTACATGCACAGGAGACGGGAAATATAAAAATATTGAGGAGAGTGAAACCTTACATAACAAATAATTTAATTATTTACAAATCCACAGAAACGACAGGTATGAAACCTAAAGACTGTGACGGGGAAATGTCAAAATATTGTGGAATGTAAAGCCTTGCCAAAAAATACCATCTTCATTCAAGCTCAAATGAATTCCCGGGCGAAGCCGGGTACCTTAGCTAGTATATATATATATATATATATATATATATATATATATATATATATATATATATATATATATATATGTAGGCTGCGCCTGTGTAATATTCATTGATCAGGAATTGCCATTAAATTTATTGCATATAAATTTAAACTGGGACACTACTGCACAAATATTCAAGCAGAACAATACGCTATACTGAAAACCTTACAAAAAATACAAACTGAACATACACAACATAATACACTTTGTAAATACACGGACAGTAAAGTAACGATACAAAAACTACAGAACTGTACAACCTATGACCCGTTAACAACACAAATCAGAGAACTTATAGCAGAATTAAATCATATTAACATATACTTTTCATGGGTTAAAGCACATTCTGATAATTTTGGAAATGAATTGGCCGATAGAGATGCTAAGTCTGCTTCAAAAGATTCCCAATTACCAGAATGTTACAATAAAATCTCCAAAGCCCACGTAAAATATATGTTAAAACCTCATCTAACTGAAAAATGGCAACAACAATGGACGGTAACTAATAAAGGACAACATTTAAAACTTTTCATCCCAAACATTAACACATATTTCAACAGCAA